>LPNX010839654.1:612458-659060 GCA_001517045.1 Pseudotsuga menziesii
ACAATGACTCAACCACTTGAGATCTCTGTGATCTCAACTTCATCGGGGGAGAATATGACCTTCTTAGGAGACCCAGTGTGGGTCATCTGGTACACTGATAGGAGTTTGGAGGCAATACCAGTCACATACAGCACAATGCTGAACTGACCATGATCAATATCTATCCTTCCTTTGCCTTTACTTTCAGTGAGAGAGTCATCTCCCAGTACAATAGATGGTCCTTTTGACATATCCAATGAGGAGAAGGCCTCCTTAGTCGAAACCATGTGTCTTGAAGCTCCAGAATCAATGATAAAACTGGGTGAGCTTGATGTACTAGCAACTAGAGCATGAACTCTCTCTCTGTCATCTGAACTTGATCCTCCTTCTCTCTTCTTTGAGCTTTCTGGAAGGGAGATACCATTCTTCTCTAGGAGTTGGGTCATCATGTCTATTTGCTTTTTCATACAAGACCTTTCAGAGTGATTTCCCTTATTGCAGTATGTGCACTTGTTCATTTCACCTTTGTTTTTCCTCTTCTGGTTATTCTTCTTGGGACCTTGTTGATCCTCAGGAGACTGTTTCTTGTCTCTCTTTTGCTCAAGTGGCTTTTTAGCTTTCTTTTTTCTTTTTGAATCCACCCTCAAATCTCCAACAATCAAAGCTTGATCTTTGGATGGTTTGATGGTTCCCATCATCACCAGCTTGTCCTGTTCTTGTGTGAGAGATTCCATGAAATCTGCAAGGCTAGGCATCTTCCAGGTTCGAGCTGTTAGTTTTGTGGCATAGAAGGTTGAAACAAACACTGAATAATCAGGGACCAGCTTCAAGAGGATGGCCAGTATGAGCTGATCATCTTTTTTTTTGATACCACACTGTTTCAGCTGCAAAACTAGTGCTTTGAACTTGGAGAAATATAGCTGCAGGGATTCAAAGCTCGTTGGACTTAGAGAAATCAGATCATTTTCGATTTGATGTCCCCTCATCTCATCTATCTTTCCAAAAAGATCAACAAGCTTCTCCCATACTTCATTCGGTGATGTCAATCCATCGAGATGGAAAAGGAAGTCTCTGGAAATACTCAGACACAGGAGGCCATAAGCCTCATCCCTCCTATTGTGCCATTTTATCTTCTCTACAGCTGCATTGGGCTCTGCTTCTATTGCCATAGTCACCCTGTAGAGGCCTTTCACTCTCAACAGTATCTCCATCTCTGCTTTCCATTCAAAGAAATTGAAAGGAGTCAAGATAGTTTTCTGTGATTGATCCATAGCTTAGAAAATCTGTCTCGGCTGTCAGTAGAAGGCTCCCAGTCTGATGTCAAACCTGCAAAACAATTTTTGAAGGAGAGAAACAACCTACAATGGCTCTGATACCATGTGGAAATTGAACCAGGTGATAGATTAATTTTACTCACAACAATTAACAATTGATCATGCAAAATCACTCACAAAGAGACTGAAAAATTGGAGCTGAACACTAAACTGTATTAAATCAGTGTACAATAGCCAACCCTGTAATAACATAGGTTTTTGAATAAATAACATACATCAGGGATTCGAATGCATGAGGATCAATTTGAATCTAGCATAAAGCAGGCTTACCAAAAATAAGCAAATCTCCCATAGGTGTAAAAAGTTGATCCCAAATCTGTCATGGAGCTCATGAATTGGAAAAAATACTTAGGAAAGCTAAAGAGTGGTGGAATGGCATCTCATACATGCTTTTGCATGGAGAAAAGACAGGAGGATGTGTAGGACAAAAAACTAGTCAACCTCACCTAGTCTAGCTTTTCCTTTTTCCTTAAAACACTGAAAAAGCAGGCAATAAAGCAGAAAAAGTAGAAGGGCACCTAGGAGGCCAGGAAGAAAGCAGATTTGATTCCTTGGGCTTTCCCATGCGCTACATGAGTCAAATGAGGCAAGTTTGACCACTATCGATAGGTAAAAGACAACTTACACAAGGTGGGACACATGAACTAGGCTAATAAGACAGAAATAATTAAATTAATGTCTAAATGGGTAAACTATGGGTTTATTATTCTAACAAAAAGAAGATCAATATTCTTTAGGGAAATCACCCTCTACTAGTTCTCCGGAATCCTCGTCTACTGTCCCTTTATCTATCGAGAAGCCTACTCTTGACATGATTTTGCACCCACCTAAGAGTACTCTTTGGAAGGATGTATTTAATCCCAATGCCCAAGCTGCTCAATTCTATAATGTGTTTGAAGATCTTGCTTAGGCACCTTGTGCCATGTCTACCCTAGAAGTACTCCAAAGTTTCCCCACGCAACGCAAGAACTTGGTGACCGATTTAGGAGCTTTAGACCCATATAACACTAACTTGATTCATTTCAACGTTAGAATTATAAACCTAGATTACCGCATAAGATTGCTTTTCAGATCATTACAAAAGTAGTGGGAAATAAAGTCTTTTGAATGGTACTAGATGAAGGA
This sequence comes from Pseudotsuga menziesii, assembly GCA_001517045.1. Lineage (NCBI taxonomy): Eukaryota > Viridiplantae > Streptophyta > Pinopsida > Pinales > Pinaceae > Pseudotsuga > Pseudotsuga menziesii. The sequence goes on from LPNX010839654.1 coordinate 614,897, forward strand.
GCTTCGAACTTGGTGTTATCTCTGACTTGTTGGAAAGCTCTTGGCTCTCCCGAGATTGTTACATCACCTACGATCCTTAAATCCTTTGATGGATGGGGTTTCCAGCCCCATGGTTTCATATCATCCCTCATGGTTGAGTTGGGGGGTAAAACCATTTCCATCCAAGTAGAAGTGGTAGATGCCCCTTTAGATTACAACCTCCTTCTAGGAAGGAATTGGTTCTATGCCATGACTGTTGTTGCTTCAACAGTATTTCGAATGGTCCAATTCCCACATCTAGGGAGAATTGTTATGATTGATCAGCTTGATTTCTTTACACTGTATGTTACTACCTCCATGGATAATAACATCCACATGTTAGGTCAGTCCCCTCCTCCTTACCAGTCGATTGGGGTAGGCATGCTGAAGGATTCATCCCTTATGGGGATTTTCCCATCTACTCCTCCTAGCATGAATACCGCAACAGTACATATAATCACCTCATTTGATTATGAGCCTAAGGGAAAAAATGTTGTTGAGTCCACCTCGTTGAGTCCTCATGAATCTATGTATGACACCATTCAAACCTTTTCCAATGATCACACTGATGACCTTCATCTAGTGGCTTCGGATCCTTACCATTTATCGTACTGGTTAGAACCTTCTCTTCTGGTTCTAGACTATCTCTCCAAGAATTTTCCCTCCGATGAGTCCATTAAAGAGATCATGAACATGGATGATCCCATTTGGGAGGATCACCACCATAGATCCATATTCCTCCCCAACACCAGTTCGGGCAGCCATGATTTTGCATCCTTGTTTCCTACTGATATTGTCAACGTTCCGTAAAGTCCTGTATTGTTGTGAGATACAGATTCTGAAGGAAACCTTTGCAACATTACTTAGACAAAACCAATTGACATATCAACCAAGCCTGATGTTATCGAGCACATTCATGTTGGGCAAAACTGCTTCGTAGATGAATCTGAAGCATATAAGGCACTTTTCAAGGAATTTCGTGATATTTTTTCCTGGTCCTATGAAGAGATGCCGGGGATTGACCCTTCCATTACGGTCCATGAAATTAAAACTTATCCCACGGCTAAACCTATCAGGCATAAACTTAGGCAAGTCCATCCTCGGAAGGGCGCAGCTATTAAAGCTGAGATTGAGAAACTTTTGAAAGATGGTTTTATTTATCCTATACCTCTAACGGAATGGGTATCGAATGTTGTCCATGTCAATAAAAAGCAAGGCACCATTAGAGTCTGCATCGACCTTAGAGATTTGAATAAATCTTGTCCCAAGGACAACTTTCCTACCCTGCATATCGATCAGATTATCGACAACTGTGCTTGAAGTGTCATCTTTTCATTCATGGATGGCTTCTCTGGCTACAATCAGATTGAGATATTTCCCTCCAATCAGCATAAGATGGCATTCATTTTCCCATAGGGAACCTTTGCATATAAGAAGTTATGTTTTGGCTTGAAAAATGTTGGAGCCATGTTCCAGCGTGCGATGTCCTATGCGTTTCACGACATTAAACATGTTGTTGAACCGTACCTTAATGACCTCCCTGCTCATTCATAGCGATGGGAGGACCACCCTGGTCATATTAGAGACATATTTCTGATATGCTGTCATTATAATATACGACTCAATCCACATAAATGTGTTTTTTGTGTTGAGACAGGACGTCTGCTTGGCTTTGTGGTATCCAAAGATGGCATCCGGATCGATCCTTTGAATATTTCCACTATCATTAATCTACTAGCCCCAACCAACCTCCTTGAACTCCAAATTTTGCAAGGGAAGGAAAACTTTATCCACCATTTCGTGTGCAATTTCATAGAGAAAACGCATGGTTATATGCGTCTCCTCAAGAAGAACACTCCATTCTTCTGGGATGACTAGGCCCAATGTGCCTTTGATAATCTTAAGCACACTCTAACTCATTCACCTGTGGTACACCCCCCGGATTATTCAAAGGACTTTCTCTTGTATATTGCTGCCTTCGCTACTACCATCGCCATGGTTTTAGTGCAGGTCAATCTCCACGGTCAAGATCATGTGATTTATTACGCCAGTAAGAATCTTATTGATTCTGAAACCCATTATTCACATGTGGAGAAGTTAGCATTGGCCATGGTCATTGCTGTGCAGAAGTTTCATCACTACATTCTGCTCCACACTACCACTGTATTGGCAGACCAGAACCTGATGTATTACATTCTAACTTGTCAGGTACTCGGGTACAAATACTCCCATTGGATCGTCATCCTTCAGGAGTTAGATCTGGAGTTTTCCAAGGTCACATCAAAGAAATCCTTGGTTTTTACAGAGCTTATGTGTGATCTTCCCTATGCTACAATGGAATCTGAGCCCAGTGATTCATTTTCAAATGAATTCCTTTTCCTGATTAGCACTACTAATCCTTGGTATGGATATTTGTTGATTTATCTCCAGACCTAGCATTTTCAACCGCATTTATCTCGCAATCATCGTCGTCGTATTTGTCACCACGTGAAGTAATATCCTATCTTGAATGATACCTTGTATAGATGTGGGATTGACTCCATTCTCTAGCGATGCCTCACCCATGAGGAGGCTGAACACGTGTTGAATGATTGCCACTCTGGAGCATGTGGTGGTCATTTATCCAGGATGGATACAACCTAGAAAATCTTTCACGCTAACTATTTTTGGCCTTCTATCTTCAAAGGATGTCATGAGGCTGTTAAGAAATGCCCATCTTGTTAACATTTTTATCCTAAAAAGTGCACCCATCCTGCTTTGCTTCACCCCATCATTGTCGTTGGCCCATTCACTAAATGGGGGATTGACTTCATGCATTGTAAGCCTACCTCAGCCAGGGGGCATGGTTACATCATCGTAGCTATGGATTATTTCACAAAATGGGCTGAGGCAATGCCTACATATGCAGAAGATGGAAAGACTGCCACTCTCTTCTTGTTCAATCATATCATAGCTATATTCGGAGTTTCGCAGTCCATTGTCACTAATTACGGATATCATTTCCGTAATCAAATGATGGAGGAACTGAGTGCCAAGCTAGGTTTTCTCCATGAAAACTCTACGCCGTACTATCTGCAAGCTAATGGTCAGGTAGAGGCCATTAACAAAGTTTTGAAAACTATGCTTTGTCGGATGGTTGGAGATCATAAATCCAATTGGCACCTTGTTCTTTTTTTTGCTCTTTGGGCTTATCAGACTTCCATGAAAATAGCTACTGGATTCATGCCATTCCAACTTGTCTATGGACTTGAAGCTGTCTTGTTGATCCAATGTCAGATTCCATCTTTACAACTAACCGTCGAGCTTCTCTCTGACACTTCCACAGAGGAAGAGAGATTTCTGTATTTGAATAACCTTGATGAGACTCGCAAATATACTTCCTTGGCTAATTAGGCACATAAGAAATCTGTCAAGGTGCAATACGATAAATCTGTCCAGCTTGATGTTTTCAACAAGGGTGACCTAGTATTGGCTTATGATCAGAGATATGACAAACTAGGGAAGGGTAAGTTCGAGTCCATGTGGTATGGACCTTTGGTTATTTCTAAGGTGTTAGAGAAAGGAGCTTATGAGCTCGTTGATTATGATGGAATCCCTTTGGGGCAACCTCGCAATTGATTGTACTTGAAAAGGTACTATGTCTAGGTCTTCTTGGATAGTATCTTGTATATATGTATATTGATTGACTTTCAGTGTGTTTTTAGTATTTTAAGATGGTTTTGACTTTTAGTGTCCACATTTGCTTATACCATATTTTGGTCATGCAGATGGCTTTCTATGGCTTCACTGATGGTGTTTGCCACCAAACCTTGAATCTTTCCTCGGCTGCTTGGGTTCTCTATTCCCCAGCTAAAGATTTGGTTAGTTTAGGAGCGGTTTTCATAGGTCCCGCTACTAATAAAATCACCGAGTATGAAGCAGTCATCGGTCTCTTGACTGAAGCTACCTCCTAGGATGTCTGTGATCTAGTAGTCTTGATGGAATCACAGCTCGTGGTTTGTCATTTGAACCATGTCTACAACATTAGGAACTCGATGCTCCTCCACCTCTTCTGGAGGGTACGTTTGTTAGAAAGATCATTTGGAACCATTACCTATAGGCATATCCCTTGGGAACATAATGGAATTGCTGACTCATTGGATAATTACATCCTAGATTGGCATATTTCCCATTCATGATGTTAAATCAAACATGGTACATTGTAAATAAACATTTGAAGACACATAGAACTCATAGAAAATGCATTGGTCCATTTGAAACGTATAACACCATGTAAAAGTCTATATATATATATATATATATATATATATATATATATACATGAAACATTTTACAAAAAATAGGTCCCGAGACCTCATCTGAAGCATGTAAGATTTTAGGAAAAATCATCATACAAAATCCTGAAGCTATCAACTTTCAGTATACATGTCTCATGCACTAATGGTGCTCGTGATAGCACATCACTACTCGAGCCACCCTACGTAGCATCCTGCTAAATCTGCCTGGTACTCCTACTGTAGATCTCTGATATCTAGTCATGAGGTCATCTATGTCAGCATCTGGGATGTCCAGAGTCAAACTCTCTAGGTTCTCCTCCAACTCCCCGGTGATATCATCACCCTGTGATACGAGGCAAGCTCCGACTCACCTATCCAATGGAGCTGCCCCTCTAGGCTTCGCTGCTCCAACATCTACATGAGAACAAATAGGTCTTGTCACTTATCATAAAAGATATAAAACTTTAAAAAACATAAAAACATTGTCCATTTTAGGGTTTCTTGCTTCTTACCAATGTCACCTCACTGCCCTCCAGGTGGGAGTGGTATGTTGGGATCTCTTGTAAAGTTCGTGTTTGCATAGGCATAGTCCTTGACCATGAGCATCTGATCCTGCAGCCATTTGAAGAACATATCACCAAACTTTACTCTGCCCCTACCCACTCTTGTGTGAGCCATGACCTGGACCCACCTCACCATATGGGGGTCCCATGCTCTCAGACTCCGGAAGGTCACCTGGGGCCTCATCTATGGGACCCGTTTGAAGAAAAAGCAGGCTAAGATGGAACCAAAGCTGAAATGCTTCAGCTCTCCCTGTCAACATTTAGTCAGCTGATCCTTGAAGATTGGAAGCATTTACTCCGCCCAGTTGAACACCATAGGTGCCATAGCCTCTATGGCGTACAGCATATGTGCCCTGGAAGCCTAGTGCACACACTGGCTCCCGGCCACCCTCTACATGGTGAACAAAACGATATGCATAGCCCTATCTGTCACTACCTTGATGGGGATCTTTTTCCCTGATGTACATGTACCTGGTGCACAGTGCCAATCTATAAGCTCTCTGGTGGTGATGTCCTTGTTGGGCTCCATTTTGACCTATTTTTGCTATCTAAATACCTTCCAGTTTCCTCCATAAACCTTCATACTGATTCATAAAACCTTAATTTCATTCACAAAACTTTGGTCAAAGGTATAAATGTTGTTTCTTCTTAACAAATTGAATTATGAGATTTTTAAGGCATTTAAATTAAGGTTTTATTCAAAATTACAGAATGTGGTAACTTCCTGTAATTTCTCCTAGGTTGGATAATTATAGGCCAGCTAGGTGTAAACTGAGAGATGGGAGAAAGATCCTCGATGTCCAAGGATGGTTAAACTTCTAACAAATGGATGATATGGTTCTCACAGGTGTCGACTCAATGCCGGTCAAAGATGACCACCTGTGCTACCACTTAGCATAAAAACATGACAGTTCCGATTTTGTCTATTTTGTTGGATCTAATGGAGGATCTTGAGGGTCGCAGATCATTATTAGTCCTCCAAATTTGTAGCATTTCCAATTTTTTAAAAATATTGTATAAATATTTGATTTGACATATGAGAAAAACCCTTGCTGGATCATAAACGTATAGCTCTGGAATCAAGACTGTGGATTTGATTACTATGTATGCCCAATTTGATATGGTGAATGCAATTGAAGTTTAGAGCTATATGATTTTATCTACGTGTGTAAATGAGGCATTGGAGGGCCCCCTTTGGCAAGTCTGCACACCTCTTTTTATATCGTTTCCAGTGGTATGTTTTATTAAATCCTGTAGAATTCGATTTCTTCATTTAACTACTCATACATTGCAGAACGAGTTGGATTGTTTGAAAAAGGTTAGAAACTCTGTTATTTAATCATTCACATGCTATAGGAATGGTTCAAACTGCTTATTCAATATCAAATCATTGTACATTGCTTATTCAATGATGAATTATTGAGGATAGTTATACATTGTGAATGTCTTCCTATAAGGGAAATTAATGTTTGACTGCTTTCAATATTGAGATAATAGGAAGAGTATCGTGATCTATATTTTAGGGTTAGGTTTAATTTGTTTTTTTTATCTCAGAACATTTCACATATGAATTGTTGTTTAAATCAGAGATCAAATGAAGTTGCTTCTGTAAGGGAGTTTTTTGTATCTCAATTCACAGCATTCTAGCTTTCAATAGGTTTGTTTCATAGGTAAACTAGATTTCCAGTTAGGTCTAGCTTTGAGTCTCTATATTTGGGATATGCCTCTAAGTCTACAAACTCTAGATTGACATAAACTCAAGGTCTAATCTACACTAGTGGATTGGAGCCCAACATTTGGCGCTATTGCTGGGGAGGCATTTTAGAAGCAGACTTAAGAACTTTAGCTCTTTGATAAAAATAAAATTTAAAACACAAAGTAGATCTTAGTTTTATGTCAAGACAAAGAGACGAGAAAGGAAGATTTATCAAAAACCCCCCAAAAATAGAAGTAACAGGAACTTCTTTATCTGATAAAAAAGGATTCATTACAATAGTTGATACTTTTAAAATGGTTGAGGAAGAAACATCAAAAGGGCCAACTACAGAACAGAGAAGGGAGTATGAGAGAAGGTTAGAAATGGAAAATAAACTAAGACAAGAGAGAAGGGAAAAAGATAGGAGACATGATAGGGAATAAGAGAGGAGACATGAAAGCGATGAAAGAGTAGAAGAAGATCAGGAAGCTACCTTTAAATTCCCCATCTTGGACACTAGCATCATCCTAGGGAAAGAGGTAAAGATGAAAAATATCCCACCATCTGTCCTACCAAATTTCTATGGTATGACTTCAGAAGATCTAGATTCTTTCCTATTCGATTTTGATATCTTGTGTTGAATTTATGGATATACTGATGAAACCCACAAGCTTCGTCTTTTCCATGCTACTCTTAAAGCACCTGCCTTGAAATGGTTCATGGGATTAGGAGAGCATTCTATAACTAGCTGGGATGAGATGAGGAAAGTTTTTCTTAGAAAATATCAGGCATATTGTAGATCAAAGGATTTAAAAGATGACATTTTCAGAATGTCTCAATAGGAAGATGAAAGCTTGGAAGAGTATCTGGAAAGATTCTCATACAACCTGCAGAAATCCAAATACAATTCTTTGACAGCTGAGATCATTTGGACAATATTTTTAAAAGGAATAAGAGAAGAATATCTGGATATTTTGAATGTTATGGGAAAAGGTGACATCTCCTACTTACCCTTTGATGAGATACAAGGCTTATGTCATAAGTATTCAAGAGGAAAGGCTAGAAATGGGAAAAGTGATGTAACTTCCAAACTAAGTAAATCTGCAACCAGTGGCATATCTAGAGCTGAGCTTGGAAATATTTGGGGATAAGCATTTCATGCTTTCTATTTTTCTTCTTTCTTGGTGATCTTGTGGATTATTCATCTTCAAAATTACACTGATCCAATATGGTACATGGTTCAAAGAACATAACATATGCTAAACATAGTGCGCGACTAGCTTTAAGGGGCCACGCGGTTCGACATAGCATCGCATAGCTTGTATGGGCCGCACAGTTCACACAGCTTGTATGGGCCACGTAGTTTGCACAGCTTGCATGTGCCATGCATCTTTCGTAGTGATATTATGGGCCATGAAGTTTGTGCACCGTTAAGAGGTAATATAAAATGGGTTGTGGCAAAGCCCACGAAGTTAGCTGTCAACGTTCTGGCGGTCTTGCACACCGTCAAGTGGAGCATCGAATGGTTCGTGAATAGCCCACATGGTCCCATATGCTGCGATGCTATGACATTGGTCCCATATGCTACGATGTTACGACATTGGTCCCATATGCTGCGATGCTGCAACATTGGTCGCATATGCTGTGATGCTGCGACATTGATCCCATATGCTGCGATGCTGTGACATTGATCCCATATGCTGCGATGCTGCGACATTGGTTACATGCTGAGTTGCTGTGACATAGATATCACGTTTGCTGTGGCCTGTATATATCAATTGCTATGACATTTGTGAAGTTGGTGATGACATCAAACGGTTACGTCACATGTGGCATAGCTCGATTGCAGGATTATTGCAACGTGTTGTGAATCAACACATGTGCGTGGAGTTAGTTGCAACGTTTCAGGGATATGGAACGTCATGGTAACATAACGCTTGTGCAGTGATTTGGCGGGGTTGCATGGTTTAGTTTTAGCATATGGTTGTAACGATAATAAAGAAGATAACAGCTGTGATGATAAAGACGAATCAAAACCCGTTACTTATCCTCGCCCTAGATGTTAAATAGAGGATTTCTTTTCCCTTCGAGGGGGACAGAGGAAGGGAGATGCAGATTGTGTTATAGCACAGAGCTTCGTTTTTTTGTTATGAGAAACTTAGGGAGTTGCCGCGAAGTGCCCAGACGCTGTTCTTTTGAAGTCGACATTCTTTGTTATAATTTAGCTTTCTTTTCCTTTCGAAGGCTAATTGTATTTTCCAGAAGAGAGGTCTTAAAGACTTTGTACAGCATTCTGTTTATAGTTGCTGAAGTTGATTCCAGAACCATTTTGTACCATCTTAAAGAGATTAATTGGATCGGTACCCATTGGAGAGGGACCCGGAGACGTAGCCTAGTGGAGGGGGTGAACTCCGTTATCAACTTCTGTTTGTGACTCTCTGATTCTGTGTTCCTTTTATTTCCTACTTATCGGTTTTGCTTTTCATTTTCTGTTCTAAGAATTTAATGTCTGTTAATGCTGTTTCATGAATTACGCAAACTGATTAAACGCATTCATTAGACTTTTTAATGCATATAAGTTGAGATCCAACGGATCATATTATGGTATCAGAGCAGGTTAACTACTTGTGCAAGTTTGTGAATGCTTACCAGGTCCAAAGAAAAGCATGGTGAAGGAGAATTAATCGAAGGAGATCCTAAGATTAGCTCGAGGAGAACATTCTCAAGAACCATGTCTTCTCCACGAGGGGAAGAAGAAGGACATACAGAACGGGAAAAACCTGTTATTTTTGAAACTAAGTTTTTGGAGGCTTTTATGAGCATGAAAGCCATGATGGAAATTCTACTCGATGAGCGAGCAGAAAGGAAGAATAAAGAAGAAGGATCTTCATCCAAAGATGCAAAAGTAAAGAAGGAAGAAAAGGGTAAAGGAGTAGGAGGTGATGGTGATCCTCTTGAAACTAATCAAGATTTCTCTTTTTCCCATACTTCTCATTCAAATAATGCAAGTCCTAATATGCCTTATTTCAAATTGGATGTAAAATTTGAATTACCTATTTATAATGGAGATTTAGATGCTGAAAAGTTAGACAATTGGATCAAGCAGCTTGAAGTATATTGCAGGGTGCAGGGCATTACTGATGACCCTTTCAGGATTCAATTGGACACCTTGAGGATGAGTGGTATGGCTCTTACTTGGTGGGAGAGAAAGATTCAGCAATATCTTCGAAAGAATGGTAAAATTATTTCAATTTGGAATGAATTCATTGAAGTATTAAGGAAGCAATTTTATCCTTTAGGTCATATGCAGTAATTAATAATGAGCTGGCAAACTTTTAGACAAGCTAAAGGACAAAGCATTCAAGAATATACTCATGAATTTAGAAAGAGGGCTATTGCATTGAATGTTGCATTGGATACGCAAGAAACTCTTCTTAAATATATTGGCGGCATGCATTCTTATCTGTGACATACCTTGTTGATGTTTTACCCTAGTACTTTGGATGATGTATGTGTTCAAGATACCCATTTAGAAGCTAGGGGAAAGCATGCTAATGATACTTTTGTGAAGAAATCATTTAAATTTGACAGCAAATCGAAAGGTAAATATCAGGGGAAAAAGAAGATGGCTACTGTTAAGAAAGAGGATGAAAAGCCTACATGTTCGCATTGTCAGAAGGGACATGATGTCTCTAAGTGTTGGAAGCTTCATCTGGAGTTAAGGCAAAAGAAGTACAGAGGAAACAAAGATAACAGCAAATCAAAAGCTACTCCAGCAGTTATTCAAGACTTGGGATCTGACTCAAGTGATGAAACAAAGGTTACAGCTGTCGGAATCCAGGGTAAGAATAAAAGTATCTCACTTCCCATTGATGCAATATCAAGTTCTAGTGCAAGTACAAATATGCCATCTACTTCTAAGCAAAATGATAAAAATATAATTGCACGGTTTCATGTTCATGTCATTGCAAATCACACAAAGATTGATACATTGTTTGATAGTGGTTCACAAGTAAATCTGATATCAGAAGAAGTGGTTAAGAAATTGCATTTAGTTACTATGCCTCATGAAAAACCCTATCCTCTTGGTTGGGTTACTAATGATACACGGTTACAAGTTACAAAAAAATGTGTATTGAAGTTTGCAATTACTGAAAAGTTCATGGATGAGGTAGAACTAGATGTAGTACCACTTGACATTTGTGGAATTGTACTTGGGAGTCCATATTTGTATGACCGGAAAGCAATTTTTATAGAGAGTAGAATAAGTATCATCTTTTTAAAGATGGTGTAGAGTATATTGTACGAGCACATAAGACAAAAACCAATCTAGCCATAGTCTCTGCAGGACAAATGAAGAGGTTGGTAAATGCTAGTAAGAACTTTGTGTTAATAATGGTTAAGGTGAAAAATGATGAGGTCTCTAAATCTTTTGAAGGATGTGACCCTAAACATAAATCTGAACTGATTGAAATCATTTCGGAGTATGATGATTTGTTTTAATATCCGAAGGGGTTACCACCAAAGAGAGAAATTCAGCATGAGATACATTTGCAGCAAGATGTGCCACTCCCAAACATAGCTATGTACCAGATGTCTGTAATGCAGAATGAGGAAATCAAGAAGTAGGTTCAGGAGCTGATTGAGAAGGGGGTCATCCGGCCAAGTGCTTATCCTTGTGGCTCTCCTATATTCTTGGTTCCAAAGAAGGATGGGTCTTGGAGGATGTGCATCGACCATAGGGCCCTTAACAAAATCACCATAAAAAACAGGTATCCTCTTCCTCGCATTGATGATTTGCTTGATGAGTTGAAACATGCAACTTACTTTACAAAATTAGATCTGCATAGTGGGTATCATCAAATCTGGGTTGCTGAAAATGATGCCTGGGAAACAACGTTTAAAACCAAACAGGGTTTGTATGAATGGCTTGTGATGCCTTTCGGGCTCTGTAACGCACCTGCTACTTTTATGTGGGTCATGAATGATGTTTTTCGTTCATTCATTGATGATTTTGTAATAGTATATCTGGATGATATCCTTGTGTTTAGCAAAACCTAAGAAGAGCATATTGTACATGTGAAGAAAGTTTTAGATGTACTGAGGAAGGAAAAGCTTTATGTAAAAATATCTAAATGTGAATTTGCTAAAACTTCTTTAGTATATATGGGCCATATTATTGGTGGAGGCCACCTGCGAGTGGACCCAACCAAGGTTGTTATCGTTGTAAACTGGCCACGGCCTAACACCGTTACTGAAATCAGAATTTTTTTAGGTGTGGTTCAATATTGGAGGAAATTCCTTTCTATATTTTCTTCCATTGCTGCTCCATTACATGCATTGACAAGCGTTAAAGAAATATTCTAGTGGGGAGGCAAGCATCAGAGATCCTTCGACACTTTGAAGGAAAGGATTAGCACAGCACCAGTTCTGACGTTGCCAAATTTGCAGCAGCCATTTGATATCGAAACCGATGCCAGCGGGTTTACCATGGGAGCTGTTTTGATGCAAGGGAGGAAGCCAGTCTGTTACCATTCAGAAACATTCTCTACTGCGGTAAGCAACTATCCGACTTATGACAAAGAATTGTATGCTTTAGTACAGAGTGTGAAGAAGTGGAAACATTATATCATGGGAAAAGAAACAGTCATACATACTGATCATCAACCACTTCAATATTTACAATCTCAAACTAAAATACAACAAAGTAGGCATTTAAGATGGATGGGATTCTTACAACAGTTTCATCTCGTAATTAAGTACAAAAAGGGAATTCATAATAAGGTAGCATACATGTTATCAAGGCCTCCTACAAATTCTTCAATCATTCTTCAAAATATTTCATTAACACATGAAAGTTACATTGAATAGTATGCAGAAGATAAATATTTCAAGAAAGTATATGCATCACTAATACATGGTAAACAGGAAGAGAACTATTATGTGCATAATCAACTCTTGTATCATTTCGGTAAACTCTGTATTCCAAAAAAAAAGAGAGTGCATGTGATTCGAGAAGCACATAGTTCATTGATTGCAGGACATTTTGGAGTAAGTAAAACACTGTCATTATTACAGAATCATTGTTATTGGCCTCAAATGCAAGAAACTGTAGCTAAATATATACGAGGGTGTGTTATGTGTGCAACAAGTAAGCCTAGCAATAGGAAATTGGGTTTGTACACACCTCTTCCAGTTTCTTCTTGTCCCTGGGAAAGCATTTCTATGGACTTTGTAGGAGGACTGCCTATGTCTAGGAAAGGTCGTGATTACCTATATGTTGTTGTGGACAGATTCAACAAAATGTGTATCTTAATGCCATGTAACAAACAGATCACTGTTGAACAAACAGCTCATATATTCTTTTAGAATGTTTGGGTACATTTTGGGCTACCCATGTCAATTGTATCTGATCAGGATTCCCGGTTCTTGGGAGAACTCTGGTCAACCTTATGGGAGCTTATGGATACCAAACTTAGGAAAATTACAGCTTTTCATCCACAGACTGATGGGAAAACAGAGGTAGTAAACAGAACAGTGGTTCAACTGCTCAGAGGATATTGTAGTAAACATCCTAAACTTTGGGATGAGCAGTTGCAGTATATACATCATGCTTACAATCATGCAGTTCATTCTTCCATGAAAAGATCTCCTTTTGAAACTTGTTTTGGTTATCTTCCAAAAACACTGATGGACTTCTCTTTTGGAAACGATACAGTGGATGGACATCATGATGCAGATAAAGTTCTAAGATTCATCCAGATTATCCAAGCGGTGCAACAGGCAGTTCAGGAATAGTTGGAGAAGAGCCAGGCAAAGTACAAAGCCAGGCATGACAAGCATCGAGTTGATAATCAATTTCAGGTTGGTGACAGCGTTTGGTTACATATCACCAAAGAAAGAATGAAAGGTGAAGGTAAAAAGATTAATCCTATCAGGTATGGTCCTTTTGAGATCTTGGAAAAGATCGGTACTAATGCCTTTCGCCTGAATTTACCTCCATACATGCAAATCTATTCAGTTGTCAATGTTGAGAATATTAAATTGTATGAGCCTCCTATGATCATGGATGAGGAAACTAACATACAGATTCCTTAAGTTGATGATATGGCACCTGAATACATGAAAGAGTTGCAGGATGATGTTATTCTTGACATAAATGTAAGGACTTCACGAAGGGGGGATGCTGAGTACCTTCGAGTGGGGCTTAAAGTCATGCATCCCAGCAAAGCAAGATGGATGGAGATTGGGAAAGTGAGGGAGCAGTACCCTCACTTACTTGTAGAGTGATTCAAGCTTTTGGTGGTACAAAAGCTCTCCAACGGGGAGGAATTATCCGGTGGATTAATCATCTTCAAAATTACACTGATCCAATATGGTACATGGTTTAAAGAACATAACATATGTTAAACATAGTGCGTGACTAGCCTTAAGGGGCTGCATGGTTCGACATAGCATCGCGCAGCTTGTATGGGCCGTACAGTTCGCGCAGCTTGTATGGGCTGCATAGTTTTCATACCTTACATGGGCCACGCAGCTTGCGCAGTGATAGTATGGGCCGTGCAGTTTGTGCACCATCAAGAGGTAATATAAAATGGGTTGTGGCAAAGCCCGCGCAGTTGTAACATGCTCGCGTAGTTAGCTGGCAACATTATGGTGGTCTTGCGCATCATCAAGTGGAGCATCGAATGGTTCGTGAATAGCCCGCGCGGTCCCATATGCTACGATTCTGCAACATTGGTCCCATATGCTGCGACATTGTGACATTGGTCCCATATGCTGCGATGCTGCAACATTGGTCCCATATGCTGCGATGCTGTGACATTGGTTACATGCTGAGTTGCTGCAACGTAGATATCATGTTTGTTGCGGCTTGTATATATCAGTTGCTGCAACATTTGTGAAGTTGGTGGTGACATCAAACGGTAACGTTACATGTGGCATAGCCCGGTTGCAGGATTATTGCAACGTGTTGTGAATCAACACATGTGCATGGAGTTAGTTGCAATGTTTCGGGGATATGGAACGCCGTGGTAACATAATGCTTGTGCAGCGATTTGGCGGGGTTGCATGGTTCAGTTTTAGCATATGGTTGTAACGATAATAAAGAAGATAACAGCTGTGATGATAAAGATGAATCAAAACCCATTACTTATCCTCCCCCTGGATGTTAAATAGATGATTTCTTTGCCCTTCGAGGGGGACAGAGGAAGGGAGATGCAAATTGTGTTAGAGCACAGAGCTTCGTTTTTCTGTTATGAGAAACTTGGGGAGTTGCTATGAAGTTCTCAGACGCTGTTCTTTTGAAGTCGACATTCTTTGTTATAATTTAGCTTTCTTTGCCTTTCAAAGGCTAATTGTAATTTCTAGAAGGGAGGTCTTAAATACTTTGTACAGCATTCTGTTTACAGTTGCTAAAGTTGATTCCAGAACCATTCTGTACCATCTTAAAGAGATTAATTGGATCGGTACCCATTGGAGAGGGACCCGGAGACGTAGCCCAGTGGAGGGGGTGAATTCCATTATCAACTTCTGTTTGTGACTCTCTGATTCTGTGTTCCTTTTATTACCTGCTTATCGGTTTTGCTTTTCATTTTCTGTTCTAAGCATTTAATGTCTGTTAATGTTGTTTCATGAATTACGCAAATTGATTAAACTCATTCATTAGACTTTTTAATGCACATTAGTTGAGATCCGACGGATCACTTGGAACCCTCCAAGTCTTTTCAAAATGTAGAGGGACTTGACTTCCACCAAAGTAGAAGGGACCTGAGATGGAAGACATTTTTAAAAGTAGACATCAGAAGGGCATTTGTGAATCAAAAACAAATTGGAAACCAGCTACATCAAGCAACAAGCATAGCATAAAGGCATATGAAGCAAAGTGTGTAAGGATTTTAATTTTTATGCTTTAAAAGTTGCATGATTCTTTGTTTTAAAGTTATGACATATCTACCCATCCTCATAATCCTAACTGTCTACTCTATCACCTTCACAATCCATGCCAACATTTCATTTACTTCTCATTATGCTACCGTAGGGGTCAAAATGGTGGTCAGAATCAATCCCATAAGCAAATTTTCAATGGCCAAAATCTACACTGCATTCTATCGGCAGGGTTTCCTTCTCAACAGGAAGTGGAATGTTTTTTTTTTTAAATGAAATTCAAATGTTTTTTTATATATATATTCATACTCCAGATATTAGTGCATTATGCATTAAGTTAAAATATATATGGAATATAGAACATTTGATATAAAGATGGCTGTGTGTATTTCCAAAAGGTGAAAAGAGTCCACTCCTAGTGAAGAAATCCCTTCATTACAGCTCATTAATCAAACACTGGGGTATGCAAAGGAACTAAAGTGCATTGCATAGAAATGAAATGGTTCTAACCTTACCTTTAATCTTTCTCCTTGAGAATTTGTATCTGAACTAGTGATTGGATAAAAAGTGGCATGTTCAGATAATGATTATAAAGGCCGTGGTTGTATGCCCCCATGAAAATATATAAATGTGCCTGGAAAATCGCATTATGAACTGATGACATCGGGATTTCATATGGAAATGGTCATTCTTCTTCGAACCAAACTTCACTCTTTCATCTGCAAGACCCGATTGTTGTGTAATGCAAAGGTATATAAGGGTAATATTTTACAGTGAAAAGAAGGCGTGTATCACAGGAAGGATGTAGGCACTAGCTTACTGAAGAATGCATTCGTGCAAAAGAAATTGAAAAGCAATAATTCCAGAGGGGAGGTAAAACTTAAATATTTTGCCAAAGAATTTTCTAGGTCAATAGCAATTCTAGTTTCAGAGTATCATTTTGGAATAAGAAAACGTTTACGTAGCTAAAAGTTGCAAGGCTGAGGTTTTCTGTTGCATAGTTCTTTTCCTATTAAAGTTGTGAAATGGTATCTAGATTAAAACCAGAGAAATTTAATCCCACTGATATTCATGAGAAATGTATGGAAATTTTTGAAAAGAAATAGTGGGTGACTTTTTTTGAAAAGTTTGATGGACACAATGATAATATTAGCCTAGCCTTTGCTAATTCGTTTGATGGAGAAAGGGCTATAGTGGGAAATTTGAACTTCAGACTGTCTGAAGACATTTTGGCACAAATCATTGGCTTACCACAGCAAGGAGAGAGATTCTTCAAAACCAAACAATTCAAGGAAAAGGCATGGATACCCTTTCTGTGCAGGTCAAGGGGAGGATCAGTGAACTCAAAGAAGGGAATACCAAGGAGCTGGTTGGTTCATTCCTGTGATGAAATAGTCTATATCATCCAAAAATTCATCACCTATGAAGGCCGATTTAGTATTTTATATCTTTACCATATCAAGCTATTGCAACATTTAAGAGGTGATTGTGAGATTAATATGCCACATTTCTTATTACAGAGTGTTTCCAAGATGGCTAAGGCTGTTCAAAAGCATGTACAAGATAAAATGACAAGCCTTTTCCACTGTGGACTCATCAAAATAATCATCACATATGAGTTACAAAAGCAAAATCTGACATGGCAAGAATTTTTAATTCGTAATCAGTTTGAAGAACAAGAAGAGCTGCCTGAAGAAGGATTGAAAGAAGACAAATTGTTGATGATAACATACCCCAAGGATGGAGAACAGAACCCTGAAGAAACAAGTTCAAAACTGCAAAAAGGGAAAAATAAATAAAGAGAGGTGTTGATGATCACAGATGATGAAGACAACTCTAAGGAAGCAAGCTCAAAATAGCCTCAGAGAAGGATACGAACCAGGAGTGTGATGAAATAAGAAAGACAATTTCAAAAACAAGATCAAATTTTCACCACTTATAAGAGAAATCCAAGGAAGTATCAGCAAGCTAGAAAGAAGTCAGCACTAGAAGAGGATGATGAAAGCCAACAGAAATAGTATGAATACATACAAACCTTGGAAAGCCAAGAATAAAATCTAACAGGTGAGATAGGGCAGGTCCATGAAGAAAAATATATCCAAGAAACTGAAAAGATTTCAGATGAAGTGATAAAGAAGAAAAAAATTAATATATTCTTGGAGCAGCAATAAAAAGAAAATAAAAAGCATCCAAGACAGGAAATATTAAATGATCCAGCTTCTCCTTTCTTAGAGCAACAAACTATGGAAGAAGAAAAGAAGGAAGATTCAGTACAAGAGAATGAAGAATTGGGGATGGACACCAATTCTGTGCAGCCTCCAATGAAGATGGAAAAGAAGAAAACTTCCAAAAATAGTAAAAAGATTAAGAGATTGGAACTGGAAGTAAAGGAATTAGAACTGAGGAATGAAAAGTTAAAAGAAAGGAACTGGAAGCAAAAAGTTCAAAGGACACGAATCTCCAAGCATGCATATAGATGGTGTAAACAAAAGAAGATTTACAAAACCAAGTATGAGAAACTGAAAGTCCTTTATGCATCTCGAGATTCTACAGATGCATCATCTCAGACAGGGTATTAAAAGCAGACGGTCAGCAACATAATTTTGGTCATGATATAAGTAGGGTCAAATTTTTTGGGATACTTTTTGTGCATGAGGACATGCAACAGCTTCCTTTTGGGGGAGATGTTGGGCACGATTTTGACCTATTTTTGTCATCTAAAGACCTTCCAGTTTCCTCCATAAACCTTCATACTGATTCATAAAACCTTAATTTCATTCACAAAACTTCGGTCAAAGGTATAAATGTTGTTGCTTCCTAACAAATTGAATTATGAGATTTTTAAGGCATTTAAATTAAGGTTTTATTCAAAATTAAAGAATGTGCTAACTTCCTGTAATTTCTCCTAGGTTGGATACTTGCAGGCTAGCTAGGTGTAAACTAAGAGATGGGAGAAATATCCTCGATGTCCAAGGATGGTTAAACTTCTAACAAATAGATGATATGGTTCTCACAGGTGTTGAGTCAATGCTGGTCAAAGATGACCACCTGTGCTACCACTTAGCATAAAAATAGGACAGTTCCTATTTTGTCTATTTTGCTGGATCTGATGGAGGATCTCGAGGGTTGTAGATCATTATTAGTCTTCCATATTTGTATCATTTCCAGTTTTTTTTAAAATATTGTATAAATATTTGATTTGACATATGAGAAAAACCCCTGCTGGATCATAAACGTATAGTTATGGAATCAAGACTATGGATTTGATTACTGTGTATGCCCAATTCGATATGGTGAATGCAATTGAAGTTTAGAGCTCTGTGATTTTCTTTGCATGTGTAAAAGATGCGTTGGAGGGCCCCCTTTTCCAAGTCTACACATGTCTTTTTATATCGTTGCCAGTGGTATGTTTTATTAAATCCTGTAGAATTCGATTTCTTCATTTAACTACTCATACATTGCAGAACGAGTTGGATTGTTTGAACAAGGTTAGAAACTCTGTTATTTAATCAGTCACATGCTGTAGGAATGGTTTAGACTGCTTATTCAATATCAAATCGATGTATATTGCTTATTCAATGATGAATTATTGAGGACAGTTATACATTGTGAATGTATTTCTGTAAGGGAAATTAATGTTTGACTGCTTTCAATATTGAGATAATAGGCAGAGTATCGTGATCTATATTTTAGGGTTAGGTTTAATTTGTTTTTTTTTCTTAGAACATTTCACATATTAATTGTTGTTTAACTCAAAGATCAAATGAAGTTGCTTCTGTAAGGGAGTTTTTTGTATTTCAAGTCACATCATTCTAGCTTTCAATAGGTTTGTTTCATAGGTAAACTATATTTCCAGTTAGGTCTAGCTTTGAGTCTCTATATTTGGGATATGCCTCTAAGTTTACAAACTCCGAATTGACATAAACTCAAGGTATAATCTACACTAGTGGATTGGAGCCCAACATTTGGCTCCATTGCCCGGGAGGCATTTTAGAAGCAAACTTGAGAACTTTAGTTCTCTGATAAGAAGAAAATTTAAAAACACAAAGTATATCTTAGTTTTATGTCAAGACAAAGAGACGAGAAAGGAAGATTTATCAAAAACCTCCCAAAAATAGAAGTAACCGGAACTTCTTTATCTTATCAAAAAGGATTCATTACAACAGTTGATACTTTTAAAATGGCTGAGGAAGAAACATCAAAAGGGCCAACTACAAAACATAGAAGGGAGTATGAGAGAAGGTTAGAAATGGAAAATAAACTAATACAAGAGAGAAGGGAAGAAGAGAGGGGACATGATAGGGAAGAAGAGAGGAGACATGAAAGGGATGAAAGAGCAGAAGAAGATCAGGAAGCTACCTTTAAATTCCCCATCTTGGACACTAGCATCATCATAGGGGAAGAGGTAAAGATAAAAAATATCCCACCATCTGTCCTACCAAATTTCTATGGTATGAATTCAGAAGATCTGGATTCTTTCCTATTCGAGTTTGATATCTTGTGTCAAACTTATGGATATATTGATGACACCCACAAGCTTCGTCTTTTCCCTGCTACTCTTAAAGCAGCTGCCTTGAAATGGTTCATGGGATTAGGAGAGCATTCTATAACTAGCTGGGATGAGATGAGGAAAATTTTTCTTAGAAAATATCAGTGATATTGTAGATCAAAGGATTTAAAAGATGACATTTTCAGAATGTCTCAACAGGAAGATGAAATCTTGGAAGAGTATTTGGAAATATTCTCATACAACTTGCAGAAATCCAAATACAATTCTTTGACACCTAAGATCATTTGGAAAATATTTTAAAAGGAATAAGAGAAGAATATATGGATATTTTGAATGTTATGGGCAAAGGTGACATCTCCTACTTACCCTTTGATGAGATATAAGACTTATGTCAGAAGTATTCAAGAGGAAAGGCTAGAAATGGGAAAAGGGATGTAACTAAATATGCAACTAGTGGCATATCTAGAGCCGAGCTTGGAAATCTTCGGGGATAAGCATTTCATGCTTTCTATTTTTATTCTTTCTTGGAACCCTCCAAGTATTTTCAAAATGCAGAGGGACCTGATTTCCAGCAAAGCAGAAGGGACCTGAGATGGGAGACATTTTTAAAAGTAGACATCAGAAGGACATATGTGAATCAAAAACAAATTGCAAACCAACTACATCAAGCAACAAGCATAGCATAAAGGGATATCAAGCAAAGTCTGTAAGGATTTTAATTTTTATGCTTTAAAAGTTGCATGATTCTTTGTTTTAAAGTAATGACATATCTACCTATCCTCATAATCCTGACTGTCTACTCTATCACCTTCACAATCCATGCCAACATTTCATTTACTTCTCATTATCCTACCTTATGGGTCAAAATGGTGGTTAGAATCAATCCCATAAGCAAATTTTCGATGGCCAAAATCTACACTGCATTCTACAGGAAGGGTTTCCTTCTCAACAGGAAGTGGAATGATTTTTTTTATTTTAAAAACAATTTGAATTCAAATGTTTTTTTATTATTATATATATTCATACTCCAAATATTAGTGCATTATGCATTAAGTTAAAATATATATGGAATATAGAACATTTGATATAAAGATGGCTGTGTGTATTTCCAAAAGGTGAAAAGGGTCCACTCCAAGTGAAGAAATCCCTTCATTACAACTCATTAATCAAACACTGGGGTATGCAAAGGAACTGAAGTGCATTGTATAGAAATGAAATGGTTCTAACCTTACCTTTAATCTTTCTCCTTGAGAATTTGTATTTAAACTAGTGATTGGATAAAAAGTGGCATGTTCAGATAATGATTATAAAGGACATGGTTGTATGCCCCCATGAAAATATATAAATGTTCCTAGAAAATCACATTATGAACTGATGACATTGGGATTGCATATTGAAATGGTCATTCTTCTTTGAACCAAACTTCACTCTTTCATTTGCAAGACCCGATTGCTGTGTAATGCAAAGGCATATAGGGGTAATCTTCTACAGTGAAAAGAAGGCGTGTATCACAGGAAGGATGCGGGTACTAGCTTACTGAAGAATGCATTCGCACAGGAGAATTTGAAAAGCAATAATGCCAGAGAGGAGGTAAAACTTAAATATTTTTCCAAAGAATTTGCTATATCAATAGCAATTCTAGTTTCAGAGTATCATTTTGGAATAAGAAAACGTTTACAGAGCTAAAAATTGCAAGGTTGAGGTTTTCTGTTGCATATTTCTTTTCCTATTAAAGTTGTGAAATGGTATCTAGATTAGAACCAGAGAAATTTAATCCCACTAATATTCATGAGAAATGTATGGAAATTTTTGAAAATAAACAGTGGGTGAATTTTTTTGAAAAGTTTGATGGACACAAGTATAATGTTAGCCTAGCCTTTGCTGATTCATTTGATGGAGAAAGGGCTACAGTGAGAAATTTGAACTTCAAACTGTCTGAAGACATTTTGCCACAAATCATTGGCTTACCACAGCAAGTAGAGAGATTCCTCAAAACCAAACAATTTAAGGAGAAGGCATGGATACCCTTTCTGTGCAGGTCAAGGGAAGGATCAGTGAACTAGAAGAAGGGAATACCAAGGAGCTGGTTGGTTCATCCCTGGGATGAAATAGTCTATATCATCCAAAAATTCATCACCTGTGAAGGCCGATTTAGTATTGTATATATTTACCATATCAAGCTATTGCAGCATTTAAGAGGTGATTATAAGATAAAATGACAAGCCTTTTCCACTGTGGACTCATCAAAATAATCATCACATATGAGTTACAGAAGCAAAATATGACATGACAAGAATTTTTAATTCATAATCAATTTGAAGAACAAGAAGAGCTTCCTGAAGAAGGATTGAAAGAAGACAAATTTTTGATGATAACATACCCCAAGGATGGAGAATAGAACCTTGAAGCAACAAGCTCAAAACTGCAAAAAGGGAAAAAGAAAGAAAGAGAGGTGTTGATGATCACAGATGATGAAGACAAATCTGAGGTAGCAAGCTCAAAACAGCCTCAGAGAAGGATACCAACTAGGGGTGTGATGAAAGAAGAAAGATAGTTTCAAAAGAAAGATCAAATTTTCACCACTTATAAGAGAAAGCCAAGGAAGTATCAACAAGCTCAAAATAAGTCAGCACTAGAAGAGGATGATGAAAGCTAGCAGAAACAGTATGAATACATACAAACCTTGGAAAGCAAAGAAGAAAATCTAATAGGTGAGATAGGGAAGGTCCATGAAGAAAAAGATATCCAAGAAACTGAAAATATTTCAGGTGAAGTGATAAAGCAGACAAAAAAAATCAATATCTTCTTGGAGCAACAAGAAAAAGAAAAGAAAAAGCATCCAAGACAGGAAATATTAAATGATCCAGCTTCTCCTTTCTTAGAGCAACAAACTATGGAAGAAGAAAAGAAGGAAGATTCAGTACAAGAGAATGAAGAATTGGGGATGGACACCAATTCTGTGCAGCCTCCAATGAAGATGGAAAAGAAGAAAACTTCCAAAAGCAGTAAAAAGATTAAGAGATTGAAACCGAAAGTAAAGGAATTAGAACTGAGGAATGAAAAGTTAAAATAAAGGAACTGGAAGCTTAAAGTTCAAAGGACACGAATCTCCAAGCATGCATATAGATGGTATAAACAAAAGAATATTTACAAAACCAAGTATGAGAAACTGAAAGTACTTTATGCATCTCGAGCTTCTGCAAATGCATCATCTCAGACAGGGGATTAAAAGCAGAGGGTTAGCAACAAAATTTTGGTCATGATATAAGGAGGGTCAAATTTTTTGGGATACTTTTTGTGCATGAGGACATGCAATAGCTTCCTCTTGGGGGAGTTGTTGGGAACCATTTTGACCTATTTTTGTCATCTAAATACCTTCCAGTTTCTTCCATAAACCTTCATACTGATTCATAAAACCTTAATTTCATTCACAAAACTTTGGTCAAAGGTATACGTGTTGTTTCTTCTTAACAAATTGAATTATGAGATTTTTAAGGCATTTAAATTAAGGTTTTATTCAAAATTACAGAATGTGCTAACTTCCAATAATTTCTCCTAGGTTGGATACTTGCAGGCCAGCTAGGCATAAACTGGGAGATGGGAGAAAGATCCTTGATGTCCAAGGATGGTTAAACTTATAATGAACAGATGATATGGTTCTCACAGGTGTCGAGTCAATGTCGGTCAAAGATGACCACCTGTGCTACCACTTAGCATAAAAATAGGACAGTTTTGATTTTGTCTATTTTGCTGGATCTGATGGAGGATATCGAGGGTCGCAGATCATTATTAGTCTTCCAGATTTGTATCATTTCTAGTTTTTTTTGAAATATTGTATAAATATTTGATTTGACATATGAGAAAAACCCCTGCTGGATCATAAATGTATAGCTCTGGAATCAAGACTGTGGATTTGATTACTGTGTATGCCCAATTTGATATGGTGAATGCAATTGAAGTTTAGAGCTCTGTGATTTTCTCTGCATGTGTAAACGAGGCATTGGAGGGCCCCCTTTTCCAAGTCTGCATACCTCTTTTTATATCATTGCTAGTGGTATGTTTTATTAAATCCTGTAGAGTTCGATTTCTTCATTTAACTACTCATACATTGCAGAACGAGTTGGATTGTTTGAACAAGGTTAGAAACTTTGTTATTTAATCAGTCACATGCTGTAGGAATGGTTCGGACTGCTTATTCAATATCAAATCATTATACATTACTTATTCAATGATGAATTATTGAGGACAGTTGTAGATTGTGAATGTCTTCATGTAAGGGAAATTAATGTTTGGCTGCTTTCAATATTGAGATAATAGGAAGAGTATCGTGATATATATTTTAGGGTTAGGTTTAATTTGTTTTTTTTTATCTCAAAACATTTCACATATGAATTGTTGTTTTACTCAGAGATCAACTGAAGTTGCTTCTGTAAGGGATTTTTTTGTATTTCAAGTCACAGCATTATAGCTTTCAATAGGTTTGTTTCATAGATAAACTAGATTTCCAGTTAGGTCTAGCTTTGAGTCTCTATAGTTGGGATAAGTCTCTAAGTAAACAAACTTTGAATTGACATAAAATCAAGGTCTAATCTACACTAGTGTATTGGAGCCCAACAGTCCCCACCACGGGAACCTGTCAGTGAGATGGGGGCACCCCGTCTCGATAGACCAATCAGGAAGTAGATATCCTCCACCTCCACTGTAAGTATATGTGCCCCCACCTTGAAACAATACTATTCTGGATTCCACATCTATAGTATGTGTTCTAGTAATCTCTCATGGGACACCATGCTTGGAGTCTGGAATAACTTTAAGAGTCCATAGTCCTGTAGTGCAGCAATGCAACCCACATTTCTTTCAACAGTAGCATCCTCATTATCATGTGTTATTTTCTTCCATATCACCATATTTTGAGTCACCTAGATCTGCCAAAAACAACAATGGTATGCATTAGAATCATCATTGAGTCATTGGAAATTAAAAGAATGAGTTTTTTCTACCCATATCATTTGTTTAAGTTCTCCACGGTCAGCAATTCTTGTGCCCCATTGGAGATAGGTAGTGGTACCACCTTTCCACCATGTTCTTGGCGCGGTTCTTGGGTGGTACCGCGTATCTTGTAAGAGGTACCCACGGTGCTCGCATATTGGGTTTTAGGGCTTGCCAAATAGGCCCAAACCCCCCCCCCCCCAAATCTCAAAATAGAAGCTATGAAATGAAAGATGAATGTCTTAGATGTTACCTGTAATTGACGGTGCTCAAAACAGATGGTGGAAACTCCCAGTATCAACTGTGGAAGTTTCGGCAAGAAAATGCTGCAAGTGCTCTCCGCTAGAGGTAAATAGTGAAATGTTTTGTTTTTTTGCTATTTACTTGACTTATATAGACACTTTTGGGTCCAACTTACTATATTTTTGATATAAAATCATATTTTAGTCAAAGTTCATTTGTCGTAACCCCTTAATGTCGGTTTTAAATGCATTTAACACTTGTTTTTGAGTCGTCTGCAGGATAAGAGAACTTTAGTAAGAAGCTTTGGAAAGTTTGTTTATGGATTTTTTGTACTTTCACAAAACGAAAAAGGTCATAGAGCGTTTATTACAACACTTTGTCATGCTCGTTAAAAATCTAGTATCAAAGTTTCGATCCCATTTCAAGTTTCTTTCCAGGCTCGTAAAATACAACATTGTGTAAAGAAGCGTCATAGAGTCCTCTTTTCACCTCTTTTTCAGGCTCCTTAAACACGAAAATTTGTCAAGTTCGTTTTCAATTCTTTCTAGGCTCATAAAATATGACATTGTGCAAAGAAACCTCACAGAGTTCTCTTTAAACCCTTTTCAGGCTCCCTAAATACAAAAATACCGTCAAGCGATCTTGTCTTCTTGATGATCGTTAAAGTATTTGAAGATTCATCTGTCTGACGATAGGTTATCTCTTTTTCGGTTCGGATTGAACTATTTATGAAAAAGGATCAATCTAGCCAATCATGACAGGAATAGTTCTCTAAGGTATGATTTTACACTTTTTCGGGCCTCAGAGACTAAATCATACGAAAAAGGACCCCTTTGGAGTCTTCTTTTGTATTCGTTCAGACTCTCTAAACATGAACGATACTGAGTTTTCTTTTAGTGGACTTGTTAAATTAAACATTGAGAGGCCCATTTTGGGAACGAACCCCTCCTCTCTCAGGTTTGTAAAACATATGAGACTGGACTTGTCTTCTAACAAGCTATATCAAGTGTTTGTTACCCTATTTAAACTCGTAAAACTAAAAAGAGGCACTCATCAATCATGATGGGGGAAATGGGAAGGGGATCATTTTGTAAATAATGGTAGTTGTTTGTCGTTATATTTGAACATGGAACTTGTCCGCACAATCATGTCATTCAGTTGGGTATTTAGCTGATCTCCATGATGATCCACTTTCATGGGTCATGTCAATCCTTTGATTCTTTCAAAAGAATGCATTGTCCACTGTCGCATTATGTGTCTGTCCTGTCTAGTCATGCTACCAAGTCATTTTTTCATGCCACCCAATGTTCAAGGGGAATTTAAAGAAGTTTTACCTCTGCAGTCTACATAGTCTTTGTGTCAGTATCTTTGAGTCAGTCATATGGTTACTACATTCACATCATTCCAGAACTATGTTCCAAGTTTCATGTCGTCGATGTGGGACTCATCATTTCCCTCCTTCGATGAGACTATTCCCATTGACATCAGCTCATTATTCGGGAAATAGTCTTAGAAACAATATTTAGTACCTTGAGATCTGTATGCCTTAAAGACAGTTTCTCTCGCTCTCAACATAGGTTCACATCATTGACCTTTGATCGATAGAATCGACTGGGTGTTCGACATCAGGACATCTATTCGCACTCAGTAGATTGTACTAAGGTACCTTGGGAATCATTGACATTAATGGTGATCTCCCTCGCACTTGTTAACGGTTCACATCATTGACCGGTAATCAAGTTGTTTCTACCATGTTTGACTTCAGATCATTGTAATCACATGGATAGAATCATACTTTGTGGAAGACGAGACGAAGACCCTGGGTATTTGTTTAAAAGCGCTCATTGCTTTTTCCCCAGGTTGTGATGGAGTTTTGTATATCTAGCATGGATCCACATTTGTATGGTGGTGGCTATGCTCAAATTTGCATCTGTATGACATAGATCTATGTTGTATGTCTGGTAGCTATGTCCATGTTTGAGTCCTCTATCACATGGATCTACGTTGTATTCTAGTATCCATGCTTGTTTATTCCTCTGATGGATCTACCTTGTATTAGTCTGCAACTATGATTTTGGTTACTTGTGTCTATGAGTCAACATACTGATGTACTACAGATGTCTACTTGACAACATGCTCCGATCGAGCTGCCATTTTCATCTCTTAGCGATGACTTGTTCTCAAATATCTCATTTATCGTATCCCTCTAAGACTCATGCTTTGGGGGGCATCCTGTTATACCAAAATCCTGTCACCACCATGTGATAAGACATTTGGCATACCTACTTGCCCTGAATCCCAGCTTCTTGTAGTAGAAAATAAATGGTTTTTCATCAATCTTTTATACAAATTCCCAGCACCGCGCATGCCACTTTATCCAGGAGCAGTACCCCTATTCGCATCGCACATCATCTATTTCCCATAAGAGGTGCCACCGCTTATTGTCCTTTGTCCATAAGGGGTTATTACGAGAACCGCTCTATCATAGAAGGAGAAATGTGGTACCCTGGGTAAAAAGGGAAAAAGAGAATTTTCTTGAGGCTTCTAGATGATAAGCCTCATGTCCTGCCTTATCCCTACTACTGTGGGTTTGTTGAGCTTGAGATCCCTCATCCTAGGATATTAGAAGCCACCTCACCCACTAATTTCTCAACCTACTCTATCCATTAAAGCCTTATAAATAAGAGCTCATAGCCATGGTTGAGGAGAGAACACTTGAGGTATTGTTATTTTGTTGGATTGACCATTGGCCCAAGATCATTTGGAGAGAGCATAGAGAGATAGAGTCAGAGCTTTTGGGGATGAGAAGGTCTGGTTTCATGGAGATGCATGTCAACACTAAGGCTTGTTTGTAAACTTATTCATATTCTTTAATGCAAGTTGATTTTTGTCCCACATATGTTGTTGTTGTTGTGATTTTACATATATGTTGCTAGATTCCTTAGTCACTAGCATAGATTAGTAGATCATATTCTGGTTTCTTTGATCTATTTCATGTTGAGCTTGATTGCAGGTACACAGGTGGACTATCAAAGCCTTGTATTCTACATATCTATAGTGTCTAGGTAGAGTCTTCAACCTTTGTCCTCTATTTGTTTTGGATCTGAACCATTCAGACTAGTGGAACACCTTGCTATCCACAGGAGGTGAAATATTCCAGCTAACACAATATCAATATCATGTTGATATTCCTCTACATTTGAATCTGAATCTAAAATATTAGGCAATAAATATGTATCTACAAATGGAAGTAAAGGAGTTTTAATACTTTTATCTACTTTGAATGGAAGTCAGGCTTGTAATGGATTTGTGTATGGCATGAAGTGCAAGAATGAATATTCTTTGGAGGCATGTTCTGCAACACCTTTCGCTATAATATTCCCAGTTGAGATATATGTGATCACTACCAAGTCAAGTCCAAATACCACTTGCTTTGGTGAGCTAGTGTGAGTCATCTGGTATACAGAAAAAAGGTTTGTCACAAGGGAGGGCACAAAGATTACATTTATAAACTCTCCATGCTAGATTTTAATAGAACCTCTTCTTGTTTTTGTGATCTAAGAGTCATCACCCATATGATTACTAGGTCATCTTGAGAGATTGAGAGTGGTGAAGGATTCCCTAGAGGAAACCATGTGGTTGGATGCTTTAGAATATATCAAGTAAGCTTTCTAATAAGTGAGGCATGCCTTCAATGAATGGAACCTCTCACGATTTTTTTTCGGTTGTATAGTATCAAGATTATTTACTCTTTGCAAAAGAGAAATATTGTTCTGTTCAAGAAGTGTTGACAGCTGGTCGATTGCCTTCTTTGTGCACTTGATCTCTATATGAAAGGCTCTCATATACTATGGACACTTAGTATTCTCAAATTTCTTATTTTTCTTGGAACCCAAGGCTCCATCAGAATCTATCTGATTCTCCTTTGGCTTCGAATCAGTGGTCTTGGGATTCTTTCCCTTTGTGATTCCTCTTTCTTGCGCATTGTTTGAGTCTGTCATCAAGAGTGCTTGATTCTTGTAGGTATGAATCACTCCCATTTGAACCAATTTATATTTCTATTGTATTAAGGACTCAAAAAAAGAATATAGAGAAGGGAAACAACTGCGAATTGCTAATACAACCGTTATTTGCAAAGCTAAACGGGGATCTACTTCAACCATGCAAAACAAGGTACAATTCGGTATCCTTTAGTGTTATATTTTTGGTTTCTCTTGCATATTGGGAAAGATTGATTTCTAGTGTCAAAGTTGTTTATTGTGGTACACCCCAAACCATAAGAAGTTTCTCTCTGTAACAGGGGGATAGTTGATTTGATAAGCCTCTTCGATCTTCGCAACTCTTGGATATGATCCGAGATGTGCGTGGATTTGTTTTGCCAAAAATTCGACAATTAATCTGTGTCGGAATTATACCAAATAGGAAGATGGAAGTGGATAAGAAACATAGTTGCCAGGTCCAAAAAACTGTCGTAATCTACAGAGGGAAGTTCAATATACCATTTTGATGGTACATGAGTCAAGGTTCTCTGGAACAACCTCAACCAAATAGAATCATCATTCAGTGAGTTTGAATATCACCATAAGTGAAAGGTGGTTATATGGGCACGTGGATGTTCTCCATTTTTTCCTTCAAACTTCAGAATTTCTAAAGGTAAATTGATTGGAACAGGCGGCCATACAACACTA
Organism: Pseudotsuga menziesii; assembly: GCA_001517045.1. Classification (NCBI taxonomy): domain Eukaryota; kingdom Viridiplantae; phylum Streptophyta; class Pinopsida; order Pinales; family Pinaceae; genus Pseudotsuga; species Pseudotsuga menziesii. Next base: position 644,767 of record LPNX010839654.1, read on the forward strand.
TGCTACACTGGTTCATTCATCAACTTAGATAAGTCTAGAAAGTTTAAAGTTTCCAGGAAGGGAATTTTAGGCCTAACCGAAGCTTAAACAACTTGATTCTGGGAGGTAGAAAGACATGCCCCCTAGTTCCCAAACGTAAAGGTGGGGTTTCGCTAGCCACCATTTATGAAGTAGTTGGACTGCTTTGAAAGGGATTCGACCTAAAAGCCAGTGGATTACTTGTGTGTGGTACATTGTAAGTGGTATGGGATGCCCTAGATGAAACTGGGGTCTGAAAAACAGGAGTAGGTATCCCTCCGCTAAAAAGCGAAAAGGGAGAGATCACGAAAGGGGTCAAAACTGAGGTCTCTAAACCTTGGCCATAAGCATTTTTGTTTCTGAACTCCATTCCCAGATATGTAGGTGTAGGACCTACATAAGGAGTGTATCGTGGAATGTGCCCCCCATTTCATGGGAAACCTTGGACAAACGCGGAGGATCCACTTGGACCACTCTGAGCAGTATGCATGACCGAAGGTGAAGTAAAAGGTGCAATGGGACTCCCATTGACAACCCCAATAGAAGGACCTACTACATTAGATGAATTCATTGGTTGGACCACTTGACTACTTGGTGATAAAGGTGCAGTAGGTGCATTTGGTCTTGGAGTACCAACCGATGGAGGTGGAACTCCTCCAGCCAAAATGACTAAAGTATGGGTAGAAATACCCTCTCCATAGCTAGCCATAATGCTGCTTAGAAGAACACCAATAATAGGTGAATCAAATGGAATAACTTGGATGATCACATGATCACTTAATTCAGTAAGAGGTGGGTTAAAATTCCTTGCAAACTCGTCAGCCTACAAGTATTCAATCTCTACTACAGTTGTATCTACCTACTTAGTCCTAAGTTCTGGTTCACTTGTAATTTTGCTAACTCCTACTGGTTTGAATGAACCATTAGTACATAGTCTCCGCCTTTGAGGGGTCGGTGGGGGATCTAATGTATCAGATGGAGGAAGGTTTTGCAACCCTCTTGACCCTACAAAGAGGTTGGTACTCCACAGCTAAAACTTTGACTCGCACACACCTAAAGGAAAAATAAATATAGACAAACCACACAACGCTCACTAAAACTATCCTAAATCCAAACAGACACACAAGTATACAATATTCCTTCCAGAATAAAGTTGATTGATGGTTACTTGGCATCCCTGTTGGAGTAGGGCCCCATAGCTACAGGGAAAGATGCCATTTTAGCGGATAGACAGTTTCGGCAAAGGTATAAGAGATAAGGTAAAGATACGACGCCGTAGCATGTTTCTAGCTACAGAGCAGAGCCGAAAACTATGAATATCGGGGCAGAGAAGTCAAAGAGGATGACAATACTTGAGCGACCAAGAGGAGAGAGATCACCCATTGCATTCAAGGTAGCGGCCGAGAAGAGAGAGCTCACCCACTGCATTCAAGGTAGCGGTGTAAGACAGGAGGGCTCAGCTACCCTCATAAAGGAAAAGGAGCAACGAGCCCAAGGTATTGAAGATGAAGGACAAAAAAGGGAAGCGGTGCATAGTACCCATGGTCAGCGCCGGGAAGCATGGAAGACTGCAGAGAGCAGTGGTGTGACAGAAAGTGGCTACCCCAAGTACAGATATGCTGACTATCACTAGTTAGGGTTTTTGGGTTACTGTTGGGATAGGCCCACAGTGTTGTAATGGTGAGACCTTCGGGCCGCCTATAAAGGGATGTATTTTGTATTGTAAAAGGGTTGGGCAGTTAGACAAGTAGACACTTAGACAGTTGTATTATAGAAGCTGAGCTCTGGTTATGTATTCAGTCTGTAGTATCTTATTGCAACCAGCAGCTGGCTCGTAGGAGTATCTATGTAACAATCCGCAAGGATTGACAAAGAGAGAGAGAGAGAGAGAGAGAGAGAGAGAGAGAGAGAGAGAATATTGTAATAAGGAAATATAGAGTTAGAGAAGATATCTAGGAGAGAAGGGCTCCAGGTAGTGAGTGTGGAGTTACCCAGAAGATCTCTAGCTACACACAGGTTGCAGCAGAACTGTGTACTCTCTTAAGATATAATAAAACACAGTATTGTGGACGTAGCTTCTACCCTGGAAGTGAACCATGCAAAATCATAATGTTATGTGATTGATTCATGTGATTGTGTTTACTTGTTGTATCTGTCACTCATTACATGAAATTTGCTTACAGTTAAATGTATGTATGTGTTATTCAGTTCATATCATTATAGAAGGATAAATGCAGTTTGAAGTCTTTAAGTATTCTGTATAAGAGTTTGTCTATGTTTCACTCAAGATAGTTAAGAGTTGCAGTGTAAAGCAGCCTTGTATGTTGAGTCCTGTAAGTCGAACACAAGTAACGTTGAGTACGCTGAGCCGCAGCGGTAGGATATCGTAGGGAGGCAATATCGCACCATCAGAGGGGCTGTGGCGCGCAATACCACAGGTTAAGGATCGAGCATAGGAGAGAGTTACGTGTTGCCCAGGATGCGGTAATGCGATAAAGGCTAGAGTCATCATGAGTAAGAGGAAACTGCGCATCATGGAGAGAGACCTCACGGGTTAAGAAGAGCTACGAGACGCACACAGGATGCTACAAAACCTGGTCGAAGACACTTGAGTCTTTGGCCAACCCATTAGAATCACTTCGGGTGAGACTTCAGGCCGCTCCGCGGTCTGTCGCCGAAAGGGCCAGTGAGCTANTCGGGTCTACCCATAGCGACCAACAGTCCCTATAGATGTTCTTAGGAACAAGCAGAGGAATCACCCAACCACCCTCCCACACCTTCTATCGGGGTTACCTTCCAATACCATCCAAGGTAAACTAGAAATAGCCTTCCGATATTACTTGTGTATGATACCTAGTGTCAACAGACTAAAGGCTACCGCAACTACACTAAGAGTCTGGCAAAATAGTCATAAGAATTATTCATACGCATGGGCAGGGTAGAAAATCCTGAAACCCTGTCAATATTGGCACCGCACGGGGCCTAAGAGGTGGTATTGACAAGATCCCCAGATATGTAAAAATCATGATCTACACTCGAACAAGGAATCCGAGGGTTATCTCCTTAGTCCAGGTCCTCATGCAGCCTCGTTATTAACTCCTTTGTGAGAGGAAATTTCCATATGCACTCAATATAGAGGAGGATTTACCTAGTGAAATTCCAACTACATTTGAAGTCAAATACTTATGGACAGTTAAAACTCCCAAGTCTACAAGTCTAGCCTAAGCTAGTTGGTGTATGGACCTAGAAAAAAGAAACTTACTAGTAATTTTTAACTATATCGTGATTTTTAATTGGTTGTTCTTAGTCAGAGGTAGTAGTGTGAAACTTGTATGGTGTTATATACTAAGCAAAAGAAATAAAAAAATGATATAAAAAATAAAATTTTCAAAGCAAATTGCAACTACTAGGCCAATTTTTCTTTTTCTTTTCTTGTAAAATGAAAGCTAATGAATTTAAACTAAGCATGAGAAATTATAATACTTTAAATTTTTTTATTTTTCTTGAAAATAATGAAAATCTCACTAGATGCAACCCAAGGAAAAAAGTATACAAGTTTTTTCTTTTCTTTTCAAAAAAATTCAAAAATTATAAATGCAACTAAATGCAAACTCGGGTAAATTTGACCAATTTGAACATATAACATTGAATGATGTAAAATAGATCCCAAAGAAACACACTTCAACCAACAAGAAGAAATGGAACAAATCCTAACCTTGCTGGAACTAACAAACTCAAAATCTCACTAGATCCACAAAAAAGGAGAATGAAAAACTCAGACTACAAACAATAGTGCATAGCATAAAGTGTTAAAAGGACTTTATCACTAACCTAGAACACAAGCATTCAACCCAAAAATCCAAACAGGAGGACCACCAGCACTCACCAATGAATAAATTCAAACAAAAAGAACCCAAGGACTTGAAAGATTGTGCAAATTGTGTGATGTACAAACCTAAGGCTTACAGAACCATGTCAGAAACAAAACCTTCACAAGCATTCAAAATGCCACTAAAAAGGAACAATCAAAACCCTATGAACCTAAAGAAAGCTACAAGAAACACACGATTGTTATAAATACAACCCACGTGTGACACACGACTCTCTACAATGAAACCCACGTATACAAGGTGAAACATGTGAATGCCAACAAGACAACCCGTGTGTACTACTAAAAGTTTTCAAAGAAAAAATTATTAGCAGATAAGTACTGAACATACCAAAAAAAAAATGAAAGGAAAAAAAGAGAGAAAACACAACCAAAATAAAAAAGAGTCAAAGACTGGCTAGGTATCCTAAGGAAAGGACCCACAATAGGATGGACTCCCCAGTGAAGTCGCCAGTTCTGTTGTTCAAGAAAACACACCCTTATAACCTTGAGCCTCTGGGATTACTAACTTACTAAGACATACTTGTAGACAATCAGCCATGTAGAAATTGAAATAAGAATTGAAAGAAAATTTAGCAAACCTGGTTTATGACGGTTGATCCAAGCTTTTGTTCCCCTCTTCCAGTTGCTTCCACAACTTCCAGGGCTTATCCAATTGCCTGCAAAGAATAGGTTCTTCGTACAAATATATTATATATATATATATATCAATGTTTAATGAAAAAATTATTCATAATTAAATTATTAGATAATTCAATAATCAACATATACAAGAATGCACAATATTGGAAGAAGAACTTTCTTTGTTAATAAACAAAGAATGGTGAGATTACAACTCAACTTCTAAAACAAGTGCTGCTTCTGCAAACCAAGGACACTGAGTTCTTCTTCTCCAAGATGTCTGAAGGCATACCACCAGCATAACTTTCCTCTTATAGGAATGATTGATTAGCCCCATCTCATGCCATCTATTTATACATGGGGGAAAATAGAGGTTTCGAAGGTTAGGATGATTGAAACAGTTGAGATAGTTATGATTAGGGGCTCAAATGATCTCAACTAATTGTGATTTATATTTTTTAAATTTGAATTAAGCTACATGCAAGTATTGATATAGCCAGGTTGCGTATGAAACACTCCTTGCTTTAAGGAAATCCATGTGTTCAATGTACACACGAGTTGCAATGCACATACTTGCGTGTGACATGTTGGTTGATGTGAAAATAGTGTCTTGTGCAACCCTAATGTCTAAATAAAAATATATTCAGCTGGTCAAGAGATGATGTATGAACAGTCACTCCCATCTATAGTGTTTGGGCTACTTGAATCAAGTTTTTCATTTTGTGTCCCGACATATTGGATGTCAGTAATCGGATGGAGAAGTGCCATTTTACATGATAATAGTACTCCTAAGGTTGTTTGATGTAACTCTCATATTTCAATTTATCATGCAAGAAGGCACTTTTCACATCCATGTGATGTACCTCCCACCTTTTTAATTTGCAATTGCCAAGAAATGTCTGATGGAGTCCAATATTGCTACTACAACGAATGTCTCGTTATAGTCCAATCCTTGAACATGTGAGTATCCTTTGGAAACCAACCGAAACTTATACTTGGTTTTGGTTCCATAAGAGGTTATATTGATCTTATAGACCCATTTTCACTGTACTAGTTTCCTCCTTGTAGGTAATGGGACAAGTTCCCAAGTTTTTTTGTCTTGTAGCGAATCAAATTCTTCTTCCATAGCTTCTTTGCATCTTGGATAATGGCAAGCCTCTTTGAATTTTTGAGGATTTGATCCCAACATTATGAAGCACCTCTCAAACAGAAGTGGATCTATGTGGGATAGTGAAACATACTCTTTCTGATACTGGGACCTCGTTCTTCCTCTATCATCTAGATTCCTAGCAACATGCCCAACTGCTTTAATGAGCTTCTAGGCCCATTTAGGTTGCTAATATGAAATAGATGTTGGATCTTGATCTAGGTCCTCTCGAGGTGTAAGCTCAGTATCAATATCATGTTGATATTCCTCTACATATGAATCTAAAGTATTAAGCAATAAATCCGTATCTGCAAATGGAAGCAAAGGAGTTTTAATACCTTTATATGCTTCGAATGGAAATCATGCTTGTAATGGATTTGTTTATGGCATGAAGTGTGAGAATGAATATTATTTGGAGGCATGTTTTGCAACACCTTTCCCTATAATATTCCTAGTTGAGATATATGTGATCTCTACCAAGTCAAGTCCAAATACCACTTTCTTTGGTGAGCTAGTGTGAGTCATCTGGTATAGAGAAAAAATGTTTGTCAAAAGGGAGGGCACAAAGAGTACATTTATAAACTGTCCATGCTGGATTTTAAAAGAACATCTTATTTTTTTGGGATCTAAGAGTCATCACCCATATGAATACTAGGTCCTCTTAAGAGATTGAGAGTGGTGAAGGATTCCCTAGAGGCGACCATGTTGTTGGATGCTCTAGAATATATCAAGTAAGATTTTGACCAAGTGAGGCATGCCTTTAAGGAATGGAACCTCTCATGATTTTTTTTTGGTTGTATAGCATCAATATTATTTACTCTTTGTGGAAGAGAAATATTGTTCTATTCAAGAAGTGTTGACAGTTGGTCGATTTCCTTCTTCGTGCACTGCCTCTCTAGATGAAAGCCTCTCATATAGTATGGACACTTAGTCTTGTCAAATTTCTTATTTTTATTGGAACCCAAGGCTCCATCAGAATATATATGATTCTCCTTTGGATTCAAATCAGTGGTCTTGGGCTCCTTCCCTTTGTGATTCCCTCTTTCTTGTGCATTGTTTGAGTCGGTCATCAAGAGTACTTGATTCTTGTAGGTATGAATCACTCCCATTTGAACCAATTTATATTTCTCTTGTATTAAGAACTCAATAAAAGCATCTAGAGAAGGGAAACAAGTGTGAATTGCTAATACAACCATGAATTACAAAGCTAAACGGGGATCTACTTCAACCATCTAGAACAAGGTACAATTCGGTATCCCTTAGTGTTAGATTTTTGGTTTCTCTTGCATATTGGGAAAGATTAATTTCTAGTGTTAAAGCTGTCTATTGTGGTACACCCCAAGCCATAGGAAGTTTCTCTCTATAGCAGGGGGATAGTTGATTTGATAAGCCTCTTCTATCTTCACAACTCTTGGATATGATCCGAGAGGTGTGTGGATTTGTTTTGCCGAAAATTTGAAAATTAATCTGTGTCGACATTATACCAGATAGGAAGATGGAAGTGGATAAGAAACACAGTTGCTAGGTCCAAAAAACTATCGTAAGAAGCAGAGGGAAGCTCAATATACCATTTTGATGCTACATGATTCAAGGTTCTCAGGAACAAACTCAACCAAACAAAGTCATCATTCAGTGAGTTTGAAGAGCACCATAAGTGAAAGGTGGTTATATGGGCACCTATATTTTCTCTAGTTTTTCGTTCAAAATTTGGAATGTCTATAGGTAAATTGATTGGAACAGGTGGCTATACAGCACTATGCCACATTGGTTCATTCATTAACTTAGATAAGTCTGGAAATTTTAAAGTTGTGAGGAAGGGAATTTTAGGCCTAACCGAAGCTTAAACAACTTGAGTCTAAGAGGTAGAAGGACATTCCCCCTAGTTCCCAAATGTAAAGGTGGGGTTTCCCCAGCCACCGTTTGTGAAGTAGTTGGACTGCTTTGAAAGGGAGTCCACCTGAAAGCCAATGGATTACTTGTGTGTGGTTCACTGTAAGTGGTCTGGGCTACCCTAGATGAAACTGAGGTCTAAAAAATAGGAGCAGGTATCGTGAAAGGGGTCAAAACTGAGGTCTGGAAACCTTGGCCATAATCATTTTTGTTTCTAAACTCCATTCCCACATATGTAGGTGTAGGACCTACATAAGGAGTGTATGGTGAAATTTTCCCCCCATTTCATGGGAAACCCTAGACAAACAAAGAGGATCTGCTTGGACCATGCGTATGAATAAGTCTTGCAACTGTTTCACCATACTCTCAGTGTAGTTGTAGTAGCCTTTAGTCTGTTGACGCTAGGTATCATACACAGGTAATATTGGAAGGTAACCTCGGTAGAAGGTATCTAGTTTACCTTGGATGGTATTGGAAGGAGATTTCCATATGCACTCAATATAAAGGAGGATTTACCTAGTGAAATTCCAACTACATCTAAAGTCAAATACTTATGGACAGTTAAAACTTCCTAGTCTACAAGTCTAGCCTAAGCTAGTTGGCGTATGGACCTAGAAAAAAGAAACTTACTAGTAATTTTTAATTATATCGTTCTTTTTAATTGGTTGTTCTTAGTTATAGGTAGTGGTGTGAAACTTGTATGGTGTTATATACTCAGCAAAAGAAATAAAAAAAATGATGTAAAAAATAAAATTTTCAAAGCGAATTGCAACTACTAGGCCAATTTTTCTTTTTCTTTTCTTGTAAAATGAAAGCTAATGAATTTAAAATAAGCATGAGAAACTATAATACTTCAATTTTTTTTTATTTTTCTTGAAAATAAGGAAAATATCACTAGATGCAACCTTGTGTAAATTTGACCAATTTGAACATATAACATTGAATGATGTAAAGTAGATCCCAAATAAACACAATTCAACGAACAATAATAAATGGAACAAATCCTAACCTTGGTGGAAATAACAAACTCAAAAGCTCACTAGATCCACAAAAAAGGAGAATGGAAAACTCAGACAACAAACAATAGTGCATAGCATAAAGTATTCAAAGGACTTTATCACTAACCTAGAACACAAGCATTCAACCCAAAAATCCAAATAGGAGGACCACCAGCACTCACTAATGAAGAAATTCAAACAAAAATAACCCAAGGACTTGAAAGATCATGCAAACTATGTGATGTACAGACCTAAGGCTTACAGAACCATGTCAGAAACATAACCTTCACAAGCATTCAAAATGCCACTAAATAGGGACAATCAAAACCCTATGAACCTAAATAAAGCTACAAGAAACACACGATTGTTATAAATAGAACCCATGTGTGACACACAACTATCTAGATTGAAACCCGTGTACACAAGGTGAAACACATGAATGCAAACAAGACAACCCGTGTGTATTGCTGAAAGTTTTCAAAGAAAAAATTATTAGTAGATAAGTCCTAAACATACCAAACTAAAAATCAAAGGAAAAAAAGAGAGAGAACACAACCAGAATAAAAAAGAGTTAAAGACTGGCCAGGGATCCCAAGGAAAGGACCCACAATAGGCTGGACTCCCCGGTGAAGTCTCCAGTTCTGTTGTTTAGGAAAACACACCCTTATAACCTTGGGTCTCTGGGATTACTAACTTAGTAAGACATACTTGCAGAGAATCAGCCATGTACAAATTGAAATAAGAATAGAAAGAAAATTTAGCAAGCCTGGTTTATGACGGTTGACTCAAGCTTTTGTTCCCCTCTTTCAGTTTCTTCCACAGCTTCCAGGGCTTCTCCAATCACCTGCAAAGAACAAGTTCTTCCTACAAATATCTTATATATATATATATATATATATATANATATTGGGAGAAGAAATTTCTTTATTAATAAACAGAGAATGGTGAGATTACAACTCAACTTCTGAAACAAGTGCTCCTTCTGCAAACCAAGGACACTGAGTTCTTCTGCTCCAATATGTTCGATGGCATACCACCAACATAACTTTGATATTATAGGAATAATTGATTAGCCCCATCTCATGCCATCTATTTATACATGGGGAAATATAAAGGTTTCAAAGGTTAGGATGGTTGAGATAGTTGAGATAGTTATGATTAGGGGCTCAAATGATCTTGACTAATTATGATTTATATTTTTTAACTTTGAATTAAGTTACATGCGAGTATTGATATAGCCAGGTCGCGTATGAAACACTCCTTGCTTTAAGGAAATCCATGTGTTCAATGTACACACGAGTTGCAATGCACATACTCAGGTGTGACATGTTGGTTGATGTGAAAATAGTCTCTTGTGAAAACCTAATGTCTAAATAAAAATATATTCATCTGGTCAGGAGATGATGTATTAGCATTCATTCCCATCTATAGTGTTTGGGCTACTTCAATCTAGTTTTTCCTTTTGCGTCCCGGCATATTGGATGTCAGTAATCGGACGGAGAAGTGCCATTTTACATGATAGTAGTACTCCTCAGGTTGTTTCATGTAACTCTCATCTTTCAATTCATCATGCAGGAAGGAAATTTTCACATCCATGTGATGTACCTCCCACCTTTTTGAAGTTGCAACTGCCAAGAAAAGTATGATGGACTCCATTCTTGCTACTACAACGAATGTCTCATTATAGTCCAATCCTTGAACCTGTGAGTATCCTTTGGAAACCAACCAAAACTTATGCTTGGCTGTGGTTCCATCAGAGGCTATCTTGGTCTTGTAGACCCATTTGCATTGTACTAATTTCCTCCTTGTAGGTAATGGGACAAGTTCCCAAGTTTTTTTGTCTTATAGCAAATCAAATTCTTCATCCATAGCTCTTTCCATCTTGGATCATGGAAAGCCTCTTTGAATTTTTGAGGATTTGATCCCAACATTATGAAGAACCTCTTAAAGAGAAGTGGATCTATTTTGGATCTTGAAACATACTCTTTATGATATTGGGACCTTGTTCTTTTTCTATCATCTGGATTCCTAGCAACATGCCTAGTTGCGTTAATGAGTGTCTAGGCCCATTTAGGTTGCCGAGATGAAATAGATGTTGGATATCTATCTAGATCCTCTTGAGGTCTAAGCTCAATATCAATATCATGTTGATATTCCTCTACATCTGAATTTGAATCTAAAATATTAGGCAATAAATATGTATCTGCAAATGGAATTAAAGAAGTTTTAATACCTTTATCTGCTTCGAACGGAAGTCATGCTTGTAATGGATTTGTGTATGGAATGAAGTGTGATAATGAATATTCTTTGGGTGCATGTTATACAACACCTTTCGTTATAATATTCCTAGTCGATATATATGTGATCTCTACCAAGTCAGGTCCAAATACCACTTGCTTTGGTGAGCTAGTGTGGGTCATCTAGTATAGAGAAAAAAAAATTGTCACAAGGGAAAGCACAAAGAGTACATCTATAAACTCTCTATGCTGGATTTTAATAGAACCTCTTCTTGTTTTTGGGATCTAAGATTCATCACCCATATGAATACTAGGTCGTCTTGAGAGATTGAGAGTGGCGAAGGATTCCCTAGAGGAAACCATGTGGTTGGATGCTCTAGAATATATCAAGTAAGCTTTCGACCAAGTGAGGCATGCCTTCAAGGAATGGAACCTCTCATGATTTTTTTTTAGTTGTATAGCATCAATATTATTTACTCTTTGTGGAAGAGAAATATTGTTCTGTTCAAGAAGTGTTGAAAGCTGGTCGATTTCCTTCTTCATGCACTGGCTCTCTAGATGAAAGCCTCTCATACAGTATGGACACTTAGTCTTCTCAAATTTCTTATTTTTCTTGGAACCCAAGGCTCCATCAAAATATATATGATTCTCCTTTGGCTTCGAATCAGTGGTATTGGGCTCCTTCCCTTTGTGATTCCCTCTTTCTTGTGCATTGATTGAGTCTGTCATGAAGAGTGCTTGATTCTTGTAGGTATGAATCACTCCCATTTGAACCAATTTATATTTCTCTTGTATTAGGGGCTCAACAAAAACATCTAGAGAAGGGATATTCCAATTAGGGATGGAAGCTCTTCCAAAATGGAATGTAGAGACAAAGACTGAGTACTCAGAGCCAAGCTTTCTCATTACAAACAGCACAAGTTGCTCATCTTTCCTCTCTAATCCACATTGTTTGCATTGAAGTACTAGTGACTTATATTTTGTGAAGAATTATTGAATAGATTTGAATTTGCTGGGATGTAGAGAAATGAGATCATTCTCCAAAATATTTCCTCAAAACTCATCTTATTTTTCAAACAAATATTCAAGCTTATCCCAATATTGCTTCAGAGTCCTTAGTCCCTTAAGGTGGAATAAAATATCCTAGGAGATATTAGTGCACATGAAGCTAGAGGCCTCATCAAGCCAATTCAAAAAAAAATTCTTCTCAACATACTGTTGGGGCTCAGTTTCTATGCCCATTGTCATCCTAAATAGACCAATCTTGTGCAAGGCTACCTGCATATATGCCCTCCAATCAGTGTAGTTGAATGGTGTAAGAATTCAGGGTACGAGAATTGAAGAATACATCTTTTTGTATGTCGAACAATCAATTCATCAAGAATATACATAGGTACCTACAAATAACACTGCAAAAACCAATTCAATTAACACTCATGTCAGTTTCAAGCCTTTCCATCTCAACATGTACACTTTCTCAGAGTTCATCACACCTGGACAAACTTCTCTAGATAAAATCAAGAGGGGAAAGGGTATCATTCCAGGATTTATGTGGAAACTCAACTACTTCTGGTGTACAATGGATATTAGATAAGACTTGCTACTAGTCTGAACAAGGATCTGATACCATGTTAAATTTTTGAACCATTGATCTATAGGAAAATGAGAGCAATTGAGAAGTATAATTATGCAATGGAATATCAAAAACAATGTATACTGAACAAGAAAAAATTGAGATAAATTTGATAAGAATTGATTAGTTAATTACAACATTATTCTTCATTATCCTAGTAGTAATACTGTTGAAATATTGTAACTTCGAAGAATATTCTTTATGTATCTTTTGTGGTCCCCGATGGTCCAACCGGGAGAACCACTTGTGTTACATTGTACCCCGATGCTCCTAATCGGAAGAACTAATAAGAGTCATGAGGTAGTCCCCTCTAATTGTAAAGATGGGTCATCAGCACCCCAGTGTGGTTACTTGAGCCTACATGTGTAACTCGAGCCTACATGAGTTAACTTAAGCTGACATGTTGATTGAGTAAACTTTAAGTAAACGGATGAATATAAATAGAGGTGTAGTGCTCCTCATTTGTGACATACACACTCACTTGGAATAGCGCTCTTGTGGAGGAGAGGAGTTGCTGGAGAAGGAGGAGAATCAGGTTTTTGATCTCCTTGTTGGTTTTACCTTTTTCCCTTTTGGGGCATCTATATTGAGGAAGCTTTTGCTGGGTTTTTTCCCTTTAGGGTTTTCCCAGGATAAATATGTGTTGTTCTTGTGATACTGTTTCTTTCAGTGATCCTGCTTTATATGCTTTTATTATGAAAAATGAAATGATATACTGATGTCTTAGTAAAGCATATGAAAAATTAACATGGTATCAGAGCTAACCTGAATAGGGCAGCTTTCACAAGTTCAAAAGCTAGGGCTTCTTATTTTTTTGGTTCTCTCTCCACAATCAATCAGCAAAAGAAGGCTAGGCTGACTCTCCTTTGAAGGATGCATCGTTCTGTCGAAGCGGAATTCCATTCCGAGCATTTTCAATTTTCGATGTGGAAATTAGGGCTTTCTACAGAAGAGGAATTTTTGGGTGAGAGCATCATAGGATTTTTCTCCTCATCAAAACCGAAATTTAGAGACCTGGATCAGTAAATTTGGTTGGGTAAATCTCTGGGAAAGTCAAACCCTAGTTTGACCCTGAGCTAGGAGAAACCCTAAATACTAAAACTGCTACGTTTTGGTACAGTCGCTATATTCTGATATTGGCGAGGTCTCAGAAGCTGAAAATTGCAGGGGCCGAAGATAAAATCTTGATGAACACTATGTACAAAGGGAAGCCTTTGATTCGTTATATTATGGGAGATATGATCTCTCCAAGTTAGGGTTCCAGCCTCTTCCAGAAATCATCCATAAACAGGACACCTGGGGAGATATGCAATATCTTGGGCTATAGAGGTCCAAATGGAATTCCTGAAGAAGTTACAGAAAGGGCACCGACTGTAATTTCTATGGTCCGAAGCTCAGACTCAGAAGATGAACCAGTGACACGTGGAAGGCCGTACAACTTCGTTGTTCTGAACAGTACTGTAACAGGTCACCTTGGGAAAAGGATCCTAAATCCAAAATGGTGAAACCAATTCTAATTAAAACTATGGTGTTGGATCAGGGACATGCGAGGTTACCTCAGTGAGAAATTTCAGACACAGAGGATCAGTAAGTTAGGAGATATCACGGAAATAGTAACAGGAATTTCTGCAGAAGAAATCAGAAAATTAGGGCTTCCTGTTCCGGGAGTTTCCCTTCACTGTTTTCAGAAAAGGAGTACATTGGACAGCTCCATTTGAAGAGATCTATCTGTTTATCCAATCATATCTGAAATATTCGAAGTTTTGAAAATTAGGGTTTCTGTGACAAACCCTAGATCAGCCAGCTCCGGAACCAGGACGGACACCTCAAATCGGTAAGATCTAATCCTTTGCTATGTTCA
>LPNX010839654.1:663139-820502 GCA_001517045.1 Pseudotsuga menziesii
TACACACTCACTTGGAATAGCGCTCTTGTGGAGGAGAGGAGTTGCTGGAGAAGGAGGAGAATCAGGTTTTTGATCTCCTTGTTGGTTTTACCTTTTTCCCTTTTGGGGCATCTATATTGAGGAAGCTTTTGCTGGGTTTTTTCCCTTTAGGGTTTTCCCAGGATAAATATGTGTTGTTCTTGTGATACTGTTTCTTTCAGTGATCCTGCTTTATATGCTTTTATTATGAAAAATGAAATGATATACTGATGTCTTGGTAAAGCATATGAAAAATTAACAAATACAACAGTGTTACAATAAGTAGAATTTGAATCATGTGGATAAGGTTTGAATCTACCAACTAAACCTGATTGACTAGATAACTCATTGTGTATAAATCACTACATGAAAGCCACTAGTCTAGCTCGTGAAGTCTAAATCAATCTACAATTAGTTAAACTAGTTAAACCAGTTAAACTGATGAGGTAGGTGGGAAAATGTGTGGCTTCCCCATGGATCCATGAAAACTCACGCTAGACAAAGTGAGAATGATCTAACTGATTGTAACTGGAGATTGACTCATCATAACTGCCTACCTACCACAACCAACTGATGGAGGTTATTGGTGGCACTTAGAGTGGCTCCTAGAATGTAGGGATTGGCATTAGTGGCACCAAATAGAACCAGTGGCACCAATGGCACCAGTGGCACCAATATCATCGTGGCACCAAAATCACCCGAATGACTCCTAAGTTAGGAAAGATGATAAGATATACTATATATGGATAAGGGATGATTCTTTAATCCTAACACCTTATATATGTGTTGTTGTTGTTGTGTACACAACACTGTGACCCGCTGTTGCAATTTTTTCATCTCTGCTGCCTTATCCATTTTATTTGCTAAGGGAAATTTTTTCATTGTGCTCTTCATCATGTTCACTTCTAATTCAACTATGCACAGTGCCTCCGTGACTTTCTCTAGTTCTGCATCTTTAACTAAATCTACCAAAGCCTGGGAGACTTGGTCAACAACCTTAACACATATTGATTCTGCTTCTTCTATCACCTCTTGGGGTGTGCTTGATATTACCTGTGCCTCCAGCTTTGCAAAATTTTTTTGGAGGTCTTATGATATTTCTCCAAGTCGACTGACCTTAGCTTATGGCTCCATTTCCTTTGTTATTCCATCCTCTACAAAATTTGTACAATCCAGGGCTACTGCTTTGTCGATGCTATGGTGATTTTCTTCCCATGTGTTCTTCTTCTACTCAGTCTCTTGTACTACTAGTTTCATCTTCTTCACACTTTTGCTTGCAACCTTCTCTTTCTTAACTAGTGCACCTTCTCACACTTTTATCTCCACAACTGCAGCACTCTACATTGCATATACTTCATCCATTTCCATTGATGGAAAAGTCTATCATTATTTGGCCTATGCTCTTAGAAACATCATTGAACTCTATAGTTCCTAGATCAAGGAATCCTCCTGATACCTACATTCTTATTGGAAGAACTGAAACTTCTATTCCATTTTCTTGCACTTCTAAAGTCTCGGGTGGATCCAATGACTCAGTGCTTTGGGTTGGATAGTCTAAAATTTTTTTAACTGCTTCAACAACTTCACACCAAGTTTTGAGTGAATCAGTAATCGTAAATGGAATATCTAATTTTCACTCCTCTATGGTTTCAAAGTTTTTCTATGCGGCTTCAGCTATTGCTTTAGTCATCAATTGCACATCATCATTATCCAAGATGATGTTATTTGCATTTCTATCATTGTTTCTCTTCTTCTTCCTCTTGAACTCTACTTGTTCCATCTTAGAGTATTTTGTTTTCTTTTATATGTCTAGGTCTATCCAAGTTGAACTGGAATGAATCTATGTTGGTTCTGAATCCTCCAATGGATTTTCTTCTTCATTTCCTTCGTCTAGCGGTGGTGGATCCACTTTTTGCAGTTTTTCTTCCTCTTGTTGCAGTTGATCTTCTAGCACCGGGATGCACCATTCATTCAACCATTCATCAACAATTTGTTCAAATTCTTACCCTGTCATTGTGAATTGCATCGCCAACCATTTGTGATGTGGGTCCTGGTGTGGTTTCATGTTTGCACTCTACGTGCCAATCTCAAATCTAACAACTTGATGGAACTGTTTGACAGTGGCATCATCCAACCTACACATGTTCCTTACCTAGTGCCTTATAGCCTCCCCATGCATTAAAATTTAAATAATATTTTTTTTTCTGTCGTTCCTTTCTATTCTTGCCTAACCAAAGGTTTTTGTATCGTGCTCCTCTACAGCTCACTTGCAGATCTACCCCTTGTTAGTTCGATGAGTCAGACCATGCAGTGAAGGAAATTAAAATTAACAGCCATGAATAGTGAAATTCCCTACCCTCATACTGCGACTCAATGGCATATTTCAATAGTTCATTCAATAAGAATTGTGACCATTTGATTTGGACTCCCTCTACGTAGAGTTTTGTTGACACCATCATACCCACAGTACATTAGGTTGGACGCATATTGTGCATTAACTTTGAAGCAAATACCTTCGAAGCAAAGTGAACAGTATAATCATTGATGGAGGATATAAAAAATCCTATGTTCTCTCTCACTATGTCGTACTTCTCCTTCATCCACACAGCTATTGATGCTTCTTGATCCTTCCTTAGAAGTGGCGTTGGGTCCATTCCTATGAATGGTAGATCTATTAGGATTTACAAGCCATAAGAAACCACCATGAAAGAATACTAATGGTTGCTTAAAACAGGTTTTTATCGGTATGTTGTGGCCAAGATGTGGTATATATAGCAACGCCAGTATACCAAACTGCTCCATAACTCTATCCCACTCCATTGGAAAAAATTTATTTGGTGCATCTGGTGTGTCTTGCATAGACACTATATAGTTTTTGCAGTCCAGGTATTTATTCTTCTTTGTGTCATGGTCACGAAAGGATAAATTCCACAGGTTCGACAAGATATCCTTCAACACCTTCACTCCTTTTGGAACCAATGGTACTATTAATGGGGCACCTATTCTCTTTGGGATTTTGACTTTCAACACATCAATACATATGGGAGGAACGTAAGGTGGCAGAAAAATTATTGTCTCATAATCTTCTTCCTCTGGTGGGGGTGGCACTGGGGTTGTCAAATTTTTTCCCTTCCTCTTCTGGTTACCAGTTCACTTTCTCCATGTGGTTCCAAATAGACCTAGTCTATCTGCATGCTCTTTTCCTAATGGCCTAACTAGATTTGGCTCCACAACTGGAGCGTTCTATGGAATAGGTGGTGCAGTCTATGCGACAAATGGTGTGGTCTGTTCAGAAAATGGTGGAACCTTCACCTATAGTGGAACATAAATAGTACTATCCTCAATGACTATCATGGGTGATGCATGCTCAAACTCAACTTTACTTGTGGTGGATATGGAAATGACCATGCTATGAACATTTCACTTCAGCTCTCAAGGTTGCAGAAAACAATAGTTCTTCTCTCTTGCAATAGAATTAAATGAATTGAACGTGAAGTTTAATAAGATGCAACGATTTTTCCTCCAACCATTATTCACATGTCCAGGCAATTATTAGAAATGAATTCATCCTTTCAGTCACATGGACTTACGGTATGAATCATTTAAAGAAACATTTATGTATGCTTCCAATTACCTGTCACTTCGAATGGTTGTTATTTCCATAAAGATGGACGTGAAAAAAATGCACACCACCATATTTCCTTGGAATTGGTGAATTAATGACCTCTTTCCTGTCATGTCTAGGATTCTGGTATCTCATGCAACAACATCGCACTCCTTGCGACTTGATTTTATCTTTTTCAAAACACCTTTCTTATAACCATGGCACATTCCTTGCAACCAATTTCAATAGGGTTCCTTTCTTGCATTAAAATGAGTGTCTTTGCTCAGCATTTTGACCATCTCTAGATGCCAAGTCTGTGAAACTTCACTACTTTCTACGGCAGACTAGCACTCTGCAACCATAAATTTTGGCTTATCTTTTTTTTTTATGCAACCAATTCGTAACTATCATAATATGGTTTTATTCAACTCCCATTAACAAGTCCTCTAACTTCTATCTGATCTAATTTTTTTATTTTCACTGGTCCTCCATCAGTGATCTCCTTGACAATATATGTTCCTAACCAATGAGTTTTTAACTTCCTTGGGTGCTTGAAGAATTTGCTATCATACATAAGAACAAAACCTCAAAATTTAAATTGATTGTTGTTAATGTGTCTATCATGCCGTACCTTTTGTCTTTTCTTTTCAACATTTTGATGAGACCCCGTGAAATTTTTTTATTCTTCCAACTTTACTAGTTGAAGTAACCTATCTTCAATATCATCAAAATCTATCATTTAGGTGATCGCAACAATTCTTAGACTCGATACAATGTACTCCATATGCGTGACAACTTCTTTCTGATACACCAACCGAAATTGAGTCTGGCCTATCAACTTCTTAGATGTCATGCGATATGCCCACAATACTGCGGAAATATTCTGGTCCCAGACATCTCTTATGGCATTACAAAGATTTGTCAATACATTTTCTAGGATTTTGTTGAATGATTCCACCGCTCCATTTTCTCGAGGGTGAGATGGAATTGTCCTCCTATGCTAGATATGAAATTCCTCCATTAGTTCTTCAATCAACTGATTAACAAAATGTGTACCTTGATCATTGATTAAAATATTTGGGCACACAAATATTCTCACAACGTTTTCAAATAGAAACTTGAAAAAATTCACAATAGTACAATCTTTTACTGGTGCTGCTTCATCCCATCTGGCAGTGATAATATATCGTGCTCCCATGTGCTTCCCTATCAAACTAATAGGTCCTAAAAAATCAACAACCCATTTATCAAATTATTGCAATGTTATCTATGATACCAATGGAATTTCATCTCTTTGGGAAGGCTTTCCATCCTTTGGAAGACATCACAGCTACGACATTAATCTTGGGTGTCGCATACATGGTGGGCCACCATAACCCTGCTTGTAAAATCTTGTGCACCATAGATTTTCCTGCATAGTGGCCTCTTGCGATGTCAACATGTTCTTCATTTAATATCATTGGGTTCTCATGCTCCAAAATTCAGCGCCATAGAATCGCATCAAGACCCATCTTATACAAGTGTCCAACGATCAACTGGAAATATGTAGAACTCACAACCAATTGCTTCTTATACGTAGTGGTGAATTCAGCTGCTGCATAAACCATACTTAAAAAATGTATGATATCTTAGTATTGATAATCAAACATGGTTATCATAAACACTTGTGCGTCAGGAAGATTATCTTCCATACTAGTAGCTTATTATCCACTTTCGATCCTCAAAAGATGGTTTGGCCCCAAATTCAATCGACCAAGTTTAATAATTATATCAAAATCAAATTCCTAGAAGAGGAGAAGCCACCGACAGATATTTCCCCCCGATACTGGCTTATTGACCAGTTATTTCAATGCAGAATGGTGAGTGTACATCTTTAAGCGTCCTCCCAACAAATAGTGTTTGAAGTTCTGCAGCACATATACCAAAGGCAATGGTATAATTCTTCTCAGTCGTTGATAATTTTTTGATAGCAAAGGAAATGGTATGATCAATCTATCCTTCATCAGGATGTGACAGTACCACACCGAGTGCAATAGAGGATACGCCGACATGAACATGGAACTCTTTTGTGTCTGGAAACACAAGTATTGGCACAGTTTCCATCTTGTTCTTCAGCTTGTCTAGACTTTCTTTGAAGTTTGTTGTCCATTGAAACTTAGTATCTTTTTTCAACAACTTTTCCATTGGAGCAATCACCTCCACATATCCTTTGATAATTTTCCTTTAGTATCCAGTGTGTCCTAGTGTCGCTCTTTACTGTTTAACTATAGTAGGTGGTGGTAGGTCAAGGATGAACACAATTTTGGCTCGGTCAACTAAAATTATGTCATGACAGACTACATGGCCCAATAGAGATCCAAAAGGTCCACAAAGGATACATTTTTTCAATTCATGGAAATTTGATACTAGAGAAAATGCTCGGGTATCATTTTTACGCTCTCTATAAGGTATTTTATGAGCCCAAATACTGTCCAATCATTGAAGTAGACTTCAAGAAATTTTTGTATAAAATATTTAAAGGTGGCTACTACAATTCTGGAAAAAATCATAGGAACATTCTTGAGTCCAAAGGGAATTACCATATACTAGAAACATCTTGACTCCATCACAAAGGTAGTGTTGTATCGGTCCTCCTCTGTTATATTCATTTGATGTTAACCAAAAAATACATGAGTGAAAGAGTACATCTCTTGCCCTTCGACATTCTCTAGTACCTCATCTGTAAATGGAGTCGAAAACGAGTCGTGTAAACAAGAATCATTCAAATTTATCAGGACAACATAAATTATTACTTCACCTGAGATATTATTGTCTTGTACTACAATTACGATAATCTACTCTAATTCTTTGATAGTTTCTATAACACTTGCCTCTAGCATTCGATCGAATTCAACTTCAAACTTTTCTTTGTATCATGGATTCAATCTATATGGTCGTTGCTTATTCGGTTTTTCATTGAGCCTAAAAGGTATCTTCATTTCACCGAGGTCGCTGACTATTCCTTTCATTTCTGAAAATTTTGAGGGGGAACAAATCCTGGGATTCATGCAACAAATCAGTGATCTTCCTCATAGTCTCATCATCCCAATAATATCCAATATTGGCGAACTTTGGGTTTTCAGGAAAGCCAATATTTACTTTCTTTATTTTAAGTGGAGTTAGGAATTGGTTGCTATAAATGCCAAATAATTCCACTGCGCACATACCTTTTGACTCAAGTATGTTTATTTCAAGTGGGTACTCGTCATTCGGTTCTCCCATGACGTTGCAACATTCCATCCAATGATGGATTGTCACGATGCAGTGATGGAAATTTGTAGCTGCAATAGAAACTTCCTCAATTTTTTTTTATTATATGCAGTGAAACATCAATTGTTGGATGATCACTTTCAAACTCAAATATGTGTGTAAATATTGTAGCTAACTCTTCCAAATTGAGTGTTCCTCTTTGCAGCTCCACTCATGTGTACCAAATCCTTAGTACCATGTCCAATGTGTGTATAAAGCGATGAACCCATTACTGTCATGGATACTCTTTCCATGTCATGCAAAAATGATCAATATGTTCGACATGATTTGTCAATCCTATATACTTGCAATCAATATAACTGATCTCTTCTCCAAATCTAATCTCCAACAATATTTTGCATTGTGGCCATTCAGAGATAGATTGGTTATGTGTACCCCACCATCTAATGGGTGTATCTTTCAGCATAAAGTCCAAGGAGGACAATCATTGCAATTATGTGACTCTTGCTTCAAATTCCACTAAACAATATGAAAGATTAGGAATACCTTTGTATGTAGGAATCTCACTTGCTTCATCTCCTACTTGTCGCACATAACTTGTAATCCTTGTACATATTCGCATGGAAAATTCATTCAGTCAATTCTGCCAATTTTCTAATGCTTCTCTTGAATTGGACGTACAAGAGATAACACTCTGCTAACACAACTTTCCATTAGTTGTTGAATTTATATATTCTTCTCTTGAAGACATGATATTATATAGCTGATCCAGGTAACCTTAGCCTTCATTGTTCACTAGCTCAAAATATACCTACCATTCAAGTGGATCAATTGGTGCGACCACCCTCATATCTAAATCTTCAAAAGATAAAATTATTTTCTTAAAATTAATTATGATCTGATTATCTATCACCAAATCAATCCTCAATAGTGCAGGATATGTATTTGTGTCATCAACAGAGTCGATCACTTCAAAGTCTGTGTATGTCCTCAGGCCTTCTATTTTGACATGTGCCTGCATAAGTCTATCAATGGCTGGAACCTTCAATTGATTCTCTAATATTAACTAAATAGGATACCAATCCATTTGTGACTTGTTCATACTTTCCCATGTTTGTCTTTTCAATATATTGACATCAGATCCCAGATATAGAATGATATAGTACATGTCATAGTCTCTTATCAGTGTAGTTATTCATAACTCATGACCAATTTTTAATCCTTTCTCAACATGGTTAACTCTTTTTTTAGGTCGCACTTCCTCTAGGGTTTCTTCTATGATTGATGTCAATTCTGTGACAACATCTTTATCATGGATTAGTTCTAAAAAACTTTTGAAAAATTCTTTGAGCTTACTAACCCTTTTTATTGGTTGCTTCTTGAATAGTTGCTCAAGTATTTCAGGAATATCTTTTACTTGTCCATATGTCAAAATTTGATTGGTATCAACAAATTTTGGTTGTACATCCAAGAATAATTCATTTTCATTAAGGACATCTAATGGTTCTTTCATTTGTGCTGCGGGTCGCACCTGCGGTTGTCCATGTTGTGTATTTTGGTATGGTCCCGTCACAACACCTCCTCTTGTAACAACATAATATTTAGTTCTCTTGGCTCAGTATAAATCATCTAGATATTTTGGTATGGTTTCAGGTTCAAATTATGCACAGGATTGGGATTTCACATGGTTTTATCCAACCATTTCACAATCAATTGCAGACACTGTTCGACGGTATGGCCAAATGATTTATAGTACGTACATGTATTTCTAGAACTTGCACAATATCAAGCGAAATGTCCTGGTTGTACATAGTTATAATATATGATTTGGCCTCCTCCTTGACCAAATCCTCCTCCTCCTTTTTGTTTTCCTTGGCCTTGAAAATTTCCACCCCCCATTGGCCGAGGGTAGTGTTGTTGCGACAGATACTGATTCTGTTGATATTACTGTTGAGGATATTGTGGTTGTTGAAATTGTGTTGGTGGAAATTGAGCAGGATGATACTAAGGTTTCACATGTTCATCTTGCATATGCTCATCATTATTCATCAAGTAGGTATCCATTGTTTTCTCTTGCAACGGTTGAAGTGCTATGCAATCTTTCTCATCATGTCCTACCGATTTACAAAATTTAAAGTACAAACTAGTTGGTGTGATTACAATATTATATAATTAAAAAAATTCTTCTAATAGATGTCCTCTATCTTGAAATATTATACACCAAGGCATCCCCTGGGTGTTTATCGGGTTCGGTGCTCCTGGTGCGACATAGTCTATGAGTGCCAAACAATTATCTTTGTGGAGCCGCTCTATTTTGCACCTTACACACCATAGATATTCTTAAATATATATGGATGACTTGATGTCCTGGAGTTTCACCATAATATTAGCAATTTGAGACTGAATTTGCATCATTCCTGCGTTAGTTTCTCCAATTGGTGAGGATTCTAGCTTTATGGCTATTTCCAGAGCTTCTTCCTGCAACACAATATTCTGTTGCATCAATGGAATTTGGATGTGTGGTAAAAACAGAAAAATAAACCATTATTTATGTTGTACATTATTGTTGTACATCGGTGTTGAACAGGTCCCAAACCAGGAGGTTGAACAGGGCACGAACCAAGAGGTCGAACAGGGCCTAGAGCAAGCATAGACTGCTTTCTCGTTCGTGCCATCAGGTCAAGTTCTGGTTCTTGTACTTCTGGTGATTGAATCTCTTCCTCAATTAGGAATGCTTAGGTGATGGTTACGTTGGATAAATCATTAAAACTATAAATATCAATAACCATGGGTTGTGGCTCTTGCGGCATTATAGGCTTCGGCTCTGTAAACTCTCGGCTCTAGTTCTCTTGGCTCTCTTTGCATGTCTAAAATATTGTATGATGTCGAATCCTTGTATTTATACCCACCAACGCATCTTGTATTCATCATGCGATGGGAGGTCGAGCTCTAATCGGTCACATGGGATTCTCGGTTGACGCATTCCTTCATAAACTTGGAAACTTAAGTATTGGGTTGTACCTATCAGAACGATTATGGAAGTTCTGTTGAGGACAGCTGATGGGACCAAAAATCCCGTCGTCATTCTCCTCGTATCTCATCAAATTAATGGTGCTTATCTGTCATAACCACCTCAATATTCACTGGATATTTTCACTTTAATGTTGGCTAGCCTGTCATTTCCACTTTTTCCAGCACTTTCCACTTTTTCCTGTGCTGTGTGCTTTTTCTTGCGCTTTCAATTGGTTCTGCTGCATACGTGCGATAGAACAATTTAAGTCTTTTCTCCTTTTCCTGCTTATTTTTTGTCATGCGCAACGCAAATCTAACCAAGTATGTTATTACCATCATAGTATGGTTTCAGGCGACTTCCGTTCACCATACCCATGTCATACGTACAATCAAGTTTCTATAATTTTACTGTGCCCACATCAGTGATATGCATGATCGTGTATGGCCCTAGCCAATGTGTTTTCAACTTACATAGATGTTTAAAACATTTGTTTTCATATTGAAAAATGAGTCCTCCAAATTTGAATGGTTTTATCCGGATATGGCGATCATGCCATGCTTTCTGTCACTGCTTCTCAACTTTCTGATGAAATATTGGGACAGAATGTTCCTCTTCCATCTAAACTAGCTGTGTCAACCTCTATTTGATAGCATCCCCATTGGTCATCTCTGTCTGCGCAGCAATATGTAGGATCAAAAAAATGTACTCCATTAGCACAATAGCTTCCTAATGATATACTAGTCTGAATGGGGTATGCCATGTAAGTCGCTTGCAAGTTGTGCGATAAACCCATAGAAAAACTGATACTTTCTAATCCCAGTCATCTCAGTGCACATTGCATACCTTGGTCAATGCATTATCTAGAATCTTGTTGAAATATTCAACCACTCCATTCACTTGAGGATGATAGGGTATCGTATTCTTATGCTGGATCTAAAATTTTGCAATCATCTCAACAATCATTTTCTTAACAAAATGCATACCTTGGTCACTTAGTAGTATTTTTCGATAGCCAAATCTGTGACTATGTTTTCAAACAAAACTTTTGTCGCAATCGCAGCAATACAATATTTAACAGGCGCATATTCATCCCATCTAGTTAAATAGCTTGTTGCAGTGATAATGTAGAGTGCGCCAGCTCTCTTTCCTCGTGGACCGATCAGTCCAACACAATCAACTTCCCACTTGTCGAATTATTGAAGTGTTATCTGTGGCGTAAGCGGCATCTCATCATAGCACGACGGTTTTCCTATTCTCTAGAAGATATCATAGCACCTACAAAATATTTTAGTATCCATGTGTATGGTTTTCCACCATAGTCCTTCCTGCAATATCTTGCGCACAGTTTATTTTACCGTGTAGTTTCCTCCTGCAACGCCAGCGTGTGCTTTGCTCATTTCCCAAGGTCATTCATAATAAAAAACACAGCGGCGTAGTATTTCATCCACACCCAACTTATACATATTTCCTTCAATTAATGTATAATCAGAAGCTTTGAAAACCAAATGTTTCTTCTAATTAGTTGACATTCCTTCAGGTGCATAGCATGTGCTCGAAAAGTGAATGATTGTGTTAAACTCATGGTTCTTATCGTCCATCATGTGGATTGCAAATAGTTGTGCATCAAAAAAATTATCTTCCAGGATGGTTGGCTCTTCACCACTTTCTATCCTTGATAGGTGGTCTAGTCTGACATTCAGTTGACCAGGTTTGACAACGACCTCAAAGTCAAATTCTTAAAAGAGGAGAAGCCATCTACATATCTTTCCCCCCAACACTGGCTTATTGACTAGGTATTTCAGTGATGAATGATTAGTGTACATATGAAAATGTCCACCCAACAAATAGTGTCTAAAATTTTGAAGCACATAGACCATGGTGAGGCCTTCTCTTTCTGTTGTCGTGTAGTTATTTTCTGATGTTGATAGTTTTCTTCTTGCAAAAGAAATAGGGTGGTCTAGTGCACCCTCTCCTTGTTGCATCAAGACTATGCTGAGCACAATAGACGATGCATTAAAATGAACATGGAACTCCTTCTTCCATTCAGGGAACACAAGTATTGGCACAATGGCCATGTTGTTCTTTGATTTGTCCATGATTTCCTGGAAACATGGAATCCACTGAAACTTTTCATCCCTTTTCAACAATTTCTCCATAGGTGCAGTGATCTCTACATATCCTCTAATGAAATTTCTATATTATCCCATGTGGCCTAGCACTGATCTTAGTTGTGTGACTGATGTTGGTGGTGGTAAGTCGAGGATAACGCAATTTTTACTGGATTGACCAAAATACCGTTGCGCCACATGATGTGACCCAACTGAACAACAAATGGTGTGAAAAAGATACATTTTTTGGAATTGAGCACAATCTGATACTCACAATAGTGTTATACCAAAATCGTTCCACCCTCATGTTATGAGATAGGCATCCCATTGACTGCTCCAATCCCTCAGAGTTTCCCTAGAGAAATGAAGGAATAAATTATCCCCTTGCAAGTTTTCCCTATTTTGAGCTAGTAACACTCTTTCCCTATGGACCAAAAGCGTTACCCAAGAAGCAAAGAGCCAGCACTGCTCTTGATACATGAGAAAAGAGATGTACCACTGCTTTTTCCCTTACCACCAAAAGTGGTGCCCCTTATCACCGCCTATTTGCTTCTTTGGAAAAGCAGTGCTCGAGTTTTGAAGGAAAAAAGAGAAGCTTTGAGAGGATTCTCGAATCTTGCCTATGTGGAGCCTCATACCTATAGTTTAGGACCAACTGGAGCTCCAGATCCTCCCTTTTAGGATCTAATCTCGATGTCACCCATGAGATCCTCAACCATACCTATCCTCCCATTCCTTTACATACTAGCTCATCCCCCATGGGACAAAAGAGGAAGAATTTTGTTTCATACCCAAACTCTGTCAAAATAATTCTTGAGTCTTTGGAGGCAAGGTGAAGTTAGAGCCAAGGAGCCATTGGAAGGAACTCTCAACACTAAGGCATGAAGGTTGTAGTCTCTCCAATAATTTATTAATAAAGAATGTCTTTTCTTTTTGCCATATTTACTATTTCATGTGTTTATATTGCTTGATTCATTGGTCACAAGCATAGATCTAGTTGATTATATTGTATGCTATCATGTTTTGTTTGTTTTCTTCCATCTTTTATAGGTTCTTCTATGAGGATAGTGAGGAAAACATTTAAGAGAAGAATCATGGCATTCCATTCAAGTGATTAACCAGATCTAGGGAGAGTCTAGCATTCTGTGTTTATGTTTTGTTCTAGATCTGAACCATTCAAACTAGGGAACCATCTCTTGTCCATAGGAAGTGTGTATTTCCAGCTAACAAAGGCATCTACTTTGAATTCTGGATCATTGGTATGTTGAAACCTCCACCTTCATTTTCAATTTCTAGATCTACTTTTCCATGCATAGATCTGTAGATCTGCTTTGAATTTGATTGTTTTTACTCTGTCTGCATTTGGGTCTTCATATTTCAGGTTCACTGGGTTTTTTGGTGATTGTTTGGGTTCATTTTTTAGTCTATAACTTCCTTTTCTATTGCTTTTTTATTGTTCAAATCACCATCTTGGGTACCACTCTTGAGATGTGTTATAAGTGTGGTTCTGGAGCTATCACCACTCTTCCTCTATGTTAAAGAAGTGGTGCCACCACACTTTCCCTGTGTACAAGAAGTGGTGCTGGACCTGGTAACGCCCTGGCGTGAACCTTCTACAAGCATTTCCACCACTCTGTTCCTGTGTTCAAGAAGTGGTGCTCAGGCTGGTAACGCCATGTTTAACACCTATAGAAGTAGTGCCAGGTATTCTTCTTAGCCCTATTTGGTATTTGATTCTTAAATGCTTCTTCTGGTATCTGAGATGCATGCTTCAGATTGTTACAATTTGTAACATCCTCGACCCTCTGACTAGTGAAGAAAACGCTACCAAATAAACAAAAACCTCTGGAAAAATAGCCCCATGAAGATGAACATACATATAATGCTGATGTAAAATGCTTAGTACAAAAAACATGCTAATATGCGTAAAACATACAAGGATGCATAGTTACTCAACATACAACGAAAGCAAACAAATACATTCCAGCATCAAACAAACATTCTAATATCAACATGTTCATCATTATGATTCATTAGACATTAAATTGTAGATGTAAATGTAGAAGAAAAATGGACAAGAATACTTATCTTAAATAGGATTCATCCCGCAACCAGCTACATTGCTGCAACGTTCCACCCAACCATAGCCCAGCGTGCTCATCAATCTCTCAGAAACACTACCACCCCTAAGCTGGGCATGATTCCTCAAGGAATAAGGGTGAAAGTAGGCTTACACATAGCCAAGGTACAAAAATTATCCAATCCCACATAGTAGGGCTTATCAGGCTATCAAGGTGCTAGGAGAAGCTAAATTCTAAGCTGGTGAGCTCATGGAAGAGCTAAGAACACCTACACCAGAGCTAGCCTAATTTCTTAGACACCCACCCACACCCAACACCAAAAATTAGTCCCTTCTCTGCTTCACAGTCCCTCAGGCCCTGACATCCCTTGCCAGTGCTCTTCTGGGGTTGTGGAGAAGAAATTCAGCCATCTAACTCTATCTGTGTGGCTCCCCAAACCTAGGTTTCTCAAGCATACCCAGCCTTCTATCCCACTCTACACAGTCTGAAGACCAACCACTACTTTCCTGTAGCCAAAAAAGCACTTCACATCTTGGACAGGGGAAGACAATACCTGAGTCGTTCTTGGCCCTATCATGGCCAAAACGACTCCACAACAACCTATGGTAACCCAAATCGGACAGGAAACTCAGCCGTCAAATGTGGGGAAACAACAGTCCTCCTCAACAATGGAGCCATGACACCTTTACATAACTGACAATGGAGAGTGTAAGCACCGACTCTCTACGTGAACAGGAGAGAAACAACTCACAAGGGGAAATTACAGTCATGGTTCATAGATGAGGCCACAGCCGGCGATCCATGAAGAAACCACAGTCCTCGGTTCAACAATGAAGTGTCTGGACAATACCTAGTTCGAGCTCATAGTGAAAACCACCGAAACATTCCACAGTTCGATAATGGAAAAAGGGAAAATCCATCCTCTTCGTGAATGGGAGGGAAAATGTATTCACAAGCCAACAATCCTTTAAGAAGGGAGAACGAACCCTCAAAAATAAAAATTCCCCCCTTCTTAGCTCCGCTCTACTTGAGGAAGGCCATCCAAACCCCCTACTCATCCCTGCGTGAGAGTGAACCCAATGGCCAATAGAGTGGCATAGTCGTGGTTCTCTTACCCATGTGAAGGTGGACAAATGACTGGTGGGGTGGGCATGTGGCAAAGATTGACAATCCTGCCACCCACCACTTCCAACAATAACTACCCTAGCCAATCAACAGAGCACTAAAGAAGTGGTTGGATGAGACAAGGGAAGGTGAGCAAATCAAACAGGGTGGTGACACATGGATTTTCCCCAATGGCTCCTACGGTTAGAAAATCCCCCCCTTAACCTGAGGAAGTCATGCCCTTTTCATTTAACGTTGCACCGTTGTAGCTAGTTGTAGGTTTTTTTATTAATTTTGCATGTTTACATGATGCCAAAACTATAATGTGTCGGATGGCACAATATACCATTGGCAACGATCCCAATTGCCGAAACATAACACAACCAAATCGATGGTGGGGATTTTGCCTTTAGCTCCTCACCATGATTAATTACAATATATACATCATGTGCCTTTAATGAAAACGGGGTCAAAAATAAGGTGTTACAATCCCCTCCCCCTTGGAATAACACCGTCCTCAGTGTTCCAATACATAGGAATACATATACAATTTTCATATCCAAAATTTTAAAATTTTGCAGATCTGTCCCACATTCCATTATTTAGTTGAACTTTCAGGACCAAGCCCCTCGGCTTCCACGAGATTCTCTCCCTGGTTCTCAGCTTCTGGCTCATCCCCAAGTCTAGGGACTTTTCTGTATCATGAGCATCTCTCCAATATTCTCTTGGGTCTTGGAAATTGTTTGAAGAAGACTTCCAGCCAAGTCTAGTAGCTTTTGGTTTGCTGCCATGATCAATGTGCACATTGGACTTCACTTTTCTCAACTGTGAAATGCATCATTGAAATTCTGTTAGACCAAGCATAATATAGGCATTAAAATCAATCAATTTATTGCCCAATTGTAATGACAGTCCAAGTCTCATCAAGGAGACTTTCATATTTTTCATGCCTTCCCAACAGGCACATGAGCTCATTCATGTCCATTCTTGGGAAGGGATTTAACTATTCCATCATTCATAATTAATTTAAGCAAATAGACACATTCTATTTTCAGCCATACATGCATTCAACAATCTTCTGTTTTCACAATGCATAAGTATATATATATAATTGAAAGGAAAGAGAGAGCAGTAATATTTTTTCCCCTCTTTGTCTTGTTCCACCCTGGAACCCACACCACAACTGTGGCTTTTAATGCTCTCAGCCTCTTTCACTTTACCATGAATGTTGGACCAATCCCTCTTGGTCATGACACTTAGTGTCTCTGGTCTATTTCATACCTCTCAACCATGGGGCCTCCCCACATGGTTTGTCTCGATTGCTAGGAACTTCACAGTCTCACTAGCACCCTTTTTCATTACTACTCATTCTGAGCTCTTTAGGACAGTCACATGTCCACATGAACCCCTAGGATGCTCTCATAGTCCTTGCTTCCAGTGATACCTATATTCAAACATTGAATAAATTCACATGTTTAGTTCATTCTCAATGGTTTTTATCTCTTAAACAAGAGCTTAAAACATCATAACCAAATCATAAACACATGCATATTCATAAGCAAGAATTGTAAAATAATCCAATACTTATCTGTATTGTGCATTTCCTCGTTGGTCCAGAGGATCCTGCTTCGCTTTGCAAGCCTTGGAATCACCTATGGACTTAGATGTTAGGCCAGCACACAGGCTGCTTCACAATATCCTTTTATATATATATCAGGCACAGTCAATCCAACCTACAGTTGGGTTTATCAGACTGTTCACAAATCACCTGCACTTATATCAACAATGCACTTATATCAACAATCAATCATCAGCCAAGCCAAGACCATTGGGTTTATCAGGCCATCAACAATAACACATGCACTTATATCAACAATAAATGACCATTTCCAAATCTCATTTCCGGTAGTGAGCTCTAACTCCACTACCCCATATCACACACAAGAGACCACTCCCTTCTTTAAGTGGACAGTTCCTCGGGAATGTCTCCTTCTCTATGTTCTTTAGAGAGACCACTCCCTTACCTAAGTTGATAGTCCCTTAGGAATGTCTCCTTCTCTGTGTTCTTTAGAGAGAGCACTCTCTTCTCTAAGTTGACAGTCCCTCAGGAATGTCTCCTTCTCTATGCTCTTTAGTAGAAGGTAGGATGAGCTCAAGCCATTGTCCATTTAGTGTACAATACTAGGCTACATCTGTTTAGCCTGACAACACAAGCAATATAAGCATATTCGTTAGTGTTATTGCTCTAAAATTGTAACCAAATTTCACACCATTCACTATCAAGTATTGAGACACCAGGAGTGCGTCCACTCCCTAGGGTGTAATCAATATTGAAAAACCCTTCCATGATCTGACATCGGAAAAGTGTGCATCCTTTTCCGGTGTGTGCCATGTAGGCCCTATTCATACTTAAGCAATCTTCCATAATGGAAATAAAATCAAGACATGCTCCACATATTGAATTTAACAATTGACATGCATATTCTTGGCTAGGGTCACAGAACACTTATCCATTTGTCGAGGCAGTATTCCTTCATTAGGGAGGAATGGGGGCTCCCTTCTCTGAGTTAACAGTCCCTCGGTTTGCCATCCCAAATCCTTTTTACATTTCACATTCACACATGTCTTACCAACATAATCTATACCATCTCACTCATGTTGCTTACCAAACATGTAGTGCAGATGAGACATTTCCAAAATGTCCAATGGATTTTCCCTTAAAACCCATTCCAAGATAAGGGAAAAACCTTCCCATGAAGTTTGGCTCCTGCAAGCCATCACACATGATCTTCCTGTAGAGTGTACCCATTAGAGGAAATTTGGGGTCTAAAATGGGCCTTATAAGAAAACGTGCCAAAATAAATTTTTGTGAGTTGGAATTAAAGAACCAATAGAATTTCAATAAAATAAGTCAACCATAATGGTTGAATTGACATATTTGTCATTAAAAAAACTACTTTTTTTGTTCGTATTTTCGACATATCTCATTTTGTTTTTACTCAAATTTCAATCGGGAGAGCTCATTGGATGCAGAATTTGATTCCGTATCCAACGAGTACCCACACTACATACTTTTGATGGACCTCGTTACCCCAAAAACAAGAAATAACCGAAAAAATGTGGTGATGATGTCATCATCATGTTTTTTCAGTTATTTCTTGTTTTTGGGGTAGTGGGGTCTGTCAAAAGTATGTAGTGTGGCTACTCGTTGGATGTGGAATCAAATTCCACATCCAATGAGCTCTCCCAATTGAAATTTGAGTAAAAACATAGGGAGATATATCGAAAATATGAACACAAAAAGTAGTTTTTTTCTTTCTTCCTCCAAAATTAATCAATATTATTCTATTATTTTAACTATTATTTTATTATTTTAACTCTTATTTTATTATTTTCCTTAGGAGGCCCATTTTAGACCCCAAAATTCCTCTAATGCCTGGCACATTCATCAAATAGCCAAATAGTCAATCATTATCTGATAATACAATCCAAATTGATTCTTCATAACCAAGCAAATGACATTAGTAATTAGATTCAATAGGAATTGCAACTCTGTTTACTACAAAAATTGATTTGCTTGGCAATGAGGTGATCCTCAATTGTGGGTCTCTTGTAAGCAGCACCATCATGTCCATTATGTTTTTATGCTTACTAGCATAACATGGAAACCCACTTACAATGCGTCCTCCTGACACAATTCTATGCAAGCCAATAGTGATTAGTAGTTGTCAACAATTTCTCAAATCTGAAATTTACAAATTCAAATCGACAGCTCATTCTACATACAGACTATTTTCACAGCCATGAGACTCTTCTCACGAGGTTTGGCTCTTTCACATGGTAGATTCTAGTCTTTTTCATGGTCTTACCCATTTTTCCATGCCCCAAACAATCTACCTGAAACCTGAACTTCAATCAGCAAAACACTTGGTAAGTCTTGATGCATATAACTTTTTTATTGCTGTAACAATCACTGAAGCATTTTTAGAATTTATAAAATTCAAATAATTCCAGCTGTTAATCACATCAACATCACCAAAACTTGTTTACTTCACGCAATCATTATCATACTAAAATTTTCAAGGTATAGTCACATCATTTATGCAATTTAAATGAATTTTTTAGATACTCCTTACTTCACAAGCGTATCATTGTACCACCTAGCCCATCCATAGAGAATTTCTGGCAGCCAATTGATCATGACTATCCTCTTTATGCACTTATTATCCTGCATTCATAACAGCTCTTGAAATGGTTCCAGAATTGTCATCAATTCATCATTTCATTCATTAGTTATTCATAATATCACATGCACTATATCAATGCGTTCATGCAATGCATCACAACAATTGCATCCATACTTATGTAATCAGTTACTCACACCCTTCATATGCATCCATTCAATGCATAACTACCAGGTTTACAAAATATTTTAATTCATATCCACTCAATGCTACCCTGCATTCATTTAGGATTACCATGCATTCACACATACCGTGCATGGCCTAACCATGACTACTTCATATAGGATGCATGACTATAATCAAGATCATGAGTGCTTACTTTTCTTGGGCTACTAAGCACATAACAACATAATACAGGCATGACACATTTCTCTATGAATGCAGTATAAAATTCAAATACCCACATGGTATGAGACTTCTTTCTTTTACCACTTCACACAATTGTCATAATTAAACTATTACCTTCATGGGTCCTACTTACACCCTTGACGTTACCAGTTTGGTTGGTCCTTTGCAGGATATTGCAGAATTTTCTCACCAACTTTTGATTCTAGACTTGTTGCCTTATCCCTTTCTCCATAGGGTTACTAGTCACATTTGTCAGCATCAACAACATATTCAGCCATGTCCATGTTGTCGTTTGTTTTTTTCCACTAATGCCAACACTGATGCAATATTTACCATTAGTGGTACTATTACAGAGATAAATTCCTATGGCTTGGGGTACCACAACAGATAGCTTAACTCTAGAAATCAATCATTTCCTATATGTAAGAGAAACCAAACAACTAACACTAAAGGATCTCGATTTGTACCTTATTCTGGACGGTTGATGTAGATCCCTGTTGAGCTTTCCAACTTCACCTTGAATTGATGAATTGCTTCCTCAACATTCAATAAACAATACAAGCATACTATATATAATTGTGTTAGCTCTACTATAGCATATATAATCAATAACATATAAGCATTTGAAATCATCCATGGATAAAATATTCATTCAAACACACATTATTGGACAGGAAAAGATATTTCTATTGATATAAAATTAGAGATTACAATGGATACAACCTCTGTCGGCACGTCTGCGAATCAAAGGAACAGAGTCCCCCACTTGGGCCTCCACCACTTCAATCCTCCATCTCTTGATAGCAAGCTCACAAGCAAAAGATAAGCCTGGGAAGAACACAAAAGTGCTCCAAGGGACAAAGGGGATGCAGACTCAAGCACAAGTTCTGACAACAATGGACTATAGTGTTCTTGCTCTTAATTTCTCATATGCCTTCAATGTATCCAAAGGGTTCCTTATATAGCTCATCATCGGGGTAATGAAAGTTCGAATCTGAGTGATCTCAAGGCATATGGAAGGCCAGGAGACAAGTGAGTCAGATCCACATCAAGGAAAACTCCAAAAGAATTTGGATTTTTGCACACATCCCGATGTACACGGTTTTAGAGGTCAAACGCGCGTATATATTTGATAAAGGGTTTAAAAGTCTCATATGGGAATTTAAGCATGTTTTTAGGGATGGTCTAGGAAACATCAAAGGAACAAAAATGGTCCATGGGGTCTAAGGAGTCTGCAGAGGGACAGGGAAGGCCATAAAAGTGTGATTCACCATGTGTGGTAAAATCAGCTATAACAGATTCCCCCTAATGTGTGAGGTCAGAGGGGTCATTCGATGGCCGAAATACATTATAAGTCCATCCCATAAATGAAGTGATGAAGAACCCAATGGAAGAACCAGCCACCCAATCAACACTATACAATGATACAACTCTGCATATAACTGTGAATACATCTAGTAGTCCCAGATACATAAGAGTACAATGGCCATGAATAGGCATGATACAATATGACATATGTGGTCATCGCCATGTACAATATACATAGATCATAATCTCCATGATGAATATATACAAAGGATCATGATCTAAATGATGACTGAAGATATAAAATGGATCAAGATCCCATAAATGAAGTGATGAAGAACCCAATGGAAGAACCAGCCACCCAATCAACACTATACAATGATACAACTCTGCATATAACTGTGAATACATCTAGTAGTCCCAGATACATAAGAGTACAATGGCCATGAATAGGCATGATACAATATGACATATGTGGTCATCGCCATGTACAATATACATAGATCATAATCTCCATGATGAATATATACAAAGGATCATGATCTAAATGATGACTGAAGATATAAAATGGATCAAGATCCCATAAATGAAGTGATGAAGAACCCAATGGAAGAACCAGCCACCCAATCAACACTATACAATGATACAACTCTGCATATAACTGTGAATACATCTAGTAGTCCCAGATACATAAGAGTACAATGGCCATGAATAGGCATGATACAATATGACATATGTGGTCATCGCCATGTACAATATACATAGATCATAATCTCCATGATGAATATATACAAAGGATCATGATCTAAATGATGACTGAAGATATAAAATGGATCAAGATCTCCATAATGGCTGGAAATATCTGACATCTACTGGAATCAAGTCATGAGAGCTGAAATCTCAATTAACACTAGCACGATCAAGGAGGTAGCATATATGAGATGCTGCCAATCTAGAAGGTCTTCTACACAAATTGCTAGGAATATGTGTCCTACTATGTGAATAGAGGTGTCGAGGTTGAACATAGTAGTCCATCATCTGATTACTGGTCATTGATGTATATCGTTAACAGATGTGAGATCACCCACCAATAATGAAAATGGGAATCAAGGTACTAGAGTGCAAACTAACAAGTGTGAATAAATGTGTTGAGGTCGAACACTTGAGAGAATCCATTGATCAGGGGACATTGATGTATTCCCAAAGAACTGTTGATGGCCATAGAACCTGCCACTGATGACTGCAAGTCTCAAGGCACTCAAAGATGACTCTAGATTCCTATCCCATAATAAATGATTTGAATTCAATGGGATGAAATCTGCTGGAAGGAGGGCATTAAGGCATCCCCCATCATCCAACATGAGGTACTCAGCAAAGCTATATGATGTGGAAGGACTCGATCATAAGGTGCATGAACCAGTAACTATACCAGGAATGGCCAACATGCAAAGTCAAGATAACTAAGGAATGGCTAACTCATGTTTCAACTTCCTTCGAATAAGAGCATAACGGAAAATGGTGACTAAATGTAGGAAGTATAGACTCGATATGAAAAACTGGGACATCTCTGCGACACAGGAGGCATCGGTAGAGGCTCCATAGGGACTGGAACTTAACCAGTCAGTGGAGATAAACTCAGATAAATGAGTACAACTCCTAAAGTCAAACTATTAACCCAACCAATGGATGTGATATACAGTGCTCTGTTCGAAGGCGACACGACTCGACTGCTTCCAAAGATAACATATTTTCTTGTCCAGCATTTTGGTTTTTTAAATTTTTTTTGGACTTTTTCAAATATTTCAAAATATTGAAAAAGAATAAAATTGCTTTAAAGTTATAGACTAGGAGGAGATGAGTGTCAAATGGAAAAACAAACTAGTTCCAAGCAGTGGAACATACCTATGCTCAATGCAAGGATACATGTGTAGGATAGCGACACTCGGGGGAAAGTCCCCTCCCGATAAAAATAGGGAATCAAGCTGCAAAGGATATACAAAATGGCTCTGCATGGCTAGACATGAGACAAGCTCGGGCTAAATGGCTGATACTCAAAGTCAGGGAAGCTAACATAAGGCTCAATGAGACAGGAAAAGCTCATGATAATACAATTACAACTTGGCATATACAAGGGAGTCCTAGGGAAATGACCAGCAAAAATATCAAGAGGAGTATGAGGTTCTTGGTCAAAGTCATGGCGGTACTATACAAAGGACTCCTGGACCTAAGAGAGGACTCACAGCATGGGTACCAAATGCAAAGGGGAGCTAACTAGGACACCCATGTATAGGAAAGCTATACCATTCACATAGTACCACTTCTAACAATAGCATGAAGGTTCTATGATACAATGGAATGGGTTCGTAATTGAGGTTAATATGGAACAGTCATAAGGAAATGCATAAGTGCAAGAGCATGTGAAACCTAACCTATATGCCAGTTCAAACATAATACCTTTGATAGGAACGAATGGGTCAAAACCTCGAAGAGAGTGTACAAAAACTGGACCCTCCATGACAACCATATTAGTCTAAAACAACCCAAATAGTCAATAAAGAATCCAAACTATAGGATATAGGGATGAATGATCATGACAACTGCACCCAAAGGAAACAATGTGGTGAACGATGGGACATAAAAAGGAAAGTAATGTGTAGACCCAACGTTCACGCATCCACTACCACCCCTGTGAGGTGAACACTAGTGTAAATATCGAGAGAATGGAGTCAACATCATCCACAAATGGAGTAGACGACGGAATGTGACCACTCCCAAATATATGAGCACGGTAAGGGGCTGTGATGCCCCCAATTTTGACACCAGGGTCTGTACTAGGACCAAGCATGGGTGACAAGATACCAGGCATGATGAAAATAAAAGGACCTGAACTCAAGATAGCATAAATATACTCAAGTAACAACAATCCTAAATGTGAACTAGCGCACAAAGAGCACACTCCTAAGAAAATATATAACCAAAATACAAGCAAACCAAGGGGAGGATATGTGAGCTCCTGAATGCAGCAGGTATGTATCGCTTAGGAGAGGCTCAAAACTCCCATACACTACAAGTGGAGGTACATAACCAATTATAGTGGCCCTTAGCTTCAACACATAAAGCGACTATGCTGTCCGACCCCTACCTGGCTGGGACACATGCAGAATAACCCCTATGAAGTACCCCCTTGATAACCTAGGTTAGGCAAATAAGGTCACCTCAATATAATCAGCGCTCAGGAGGACAGTCGCAGGCAGGATTGACCGTATGGGTAGGGTATCAAATCCTGAAACTCTTGAAAGAGCCCCCATATACGATTACAATCCTAGAAATATCTTCAGTGCTACTCAGTTACAACCAAGGGTCATCCCAATCATAACCGTTCACACTGCCTCGTGCTTAAATCCCTTGCAAGAGGAGGATCCTGAGAAACACTAATTATACCAAGGAATTTCACATTGTCACCTGGACAGACACATACATGTTGTTGTTTAGTGGTATTGGAGAATTTACTCACAATGAACTATTCCAAGACCCTAAAACCTAATCTTGTTGGTGCACCCTATAAAATAAAAGAGTGTAATTCATTTTATTATGCGTTGATTTTAATTGGTTGTAATTACTGAAAGGGAAATGGCCATGCAACTAATGAAGTTATGACTCAGCAGTGAAGTAAATATGCACACCATAACAAACAATGCTAAGTGCAATCTTTGTCAAATGAAAAATAGGGTATGCCACTACATGAGATGCATAAAAAATCATTCCTTCGATGTCAATGTAATCCTTCCTATATGAAAGCCTAAACACAACTCTCATCCAAGCAATCCAATGGAAGTACCTCCTCAAATCCGTATCTAAGATGCAACTAAGAGTGCAACTACACTGTATTTTCCAATATAAAAGAATGAAAAATGCAATAAAAGTCATCTAAAACTCTTAGTCTCTGCAGCAAGTATAAAACACAAGCCCATCAAGACACCGAGACAAAAAAGAGTAATGCACTAATGGAAAAAAAGAAAAGCATAAATGACTAAAACTACTTTCAAAGAAAAATCAATGAAAAAGTGGTCTTTGGTCACAAAAGAAGCATCCAACAGACAACATCAAACCCAAGGAAGATCCAACCACACTCACAACCCACCCAAGAACTTCCCACAACATCAAACTCATGAAAAGGGAGGATGTACGCGACTGTTTAAAGAACAACTGCGTATATATGCGGCTTTTGGCCAAAAAGTTGCATGTATATGTGGATTTTGGCCAAAAACCTACATGTATATGTGATTTTTGGCCAAAAATCCGCATATGTACGCGACTTTTGGCCAAAAACCTGTGTATACAGAGAAGACAGTGGTAAAAATCAGGCTAAGGGTCAAACTATTAAAGGTGAGTGTCAATGGATCAACATACTATAAAATGCAACATAGAAATAAGGAGAAACAAAGAGCAAGTCAAGAATATCAAGCACATTGTGCCCCAAAACCCCAAATCAAAACACAGAACATCCCCACCAGAGTCGCCAATTTTGTTACGGAGAGAAATTCCTATGGCTTGGGGTACCACAACAGATAGCTTAACTCCAGAAATCTATCCTTTCCTATATGCAAGAGAAACCAAACAACTAACACTAAAGGATCTCTATTTGTACCTTATTCCAGATGGTTGATGTAGATCCCCATTGAGCTTTCCAACTTCACCTTGAATTGATGAATTGCTTCCTCAACACTCAATAAACAAGACAAGCATACTATATATAATTGTGTTAGCTCTACTCTAGCATATATAATCAATAACATATAAGCATTTGAAATCATCCATGGATAAAATATTCATTCAAACACACATTATTGGACAGGAAAAGATATTTCTATTGATATAAAATTAGAGATTACAATGGATACAACCTCTATCGGCACGTCCGTGAATCAGAGAAACCGAGTCCCCCACTTGGGCCTCCACCACTTCAATCCTCTATCTCTCGATAGCAAGCTCACAAGAAAAAGATAATCTTGGGAAGAACACAAACGTGCTGCAAGGTACAAAGGGGATGCAGACTCAAGCACAAATTCCAACAACAATGGACTTTAGTGCTCTTGCTCTTAATTTCTCATATGCCTTCAATGTATCCAAAGGGTTCCTTATATAGATCATCAATGGGGTAATGAAAGGTTGAATCCGAGCAATCTCAAGGCATATGGAAGTCCAGGAGACAAGTGAGTCAGATCCACATCAAGGAAAACTCCAAAAGAATTTGGATTTTTGCACACATCCCAATGTAGGTGGTTTTAGAGGTCAAACCCGCGTATATACACGATAAAGGGTTTAAAAGTCGCATATGGAAATTTAAGCATGTTTTTAGGGATGGTATAGGAAACATCAAAGGAACAAAAATGGTCCATGGGGTCTAAGGAGCCTACAAAGGGACAGGGAAGGCCATAAAAGTGTGATTCACCATGTGTGGTAAAATCAACTATAACAGGTACATTATAAATGTATAATTCTCACTATTGTTACCAACATGTAATATCCTATGCATGCAAGGCATATCCTCATACATTTCATGTATAAAACTTGTAATCATAATTAGCAAGACAGGGTTTAAGGAAATTTCCCTTTTCAAGTCCCTCATCCTTGCATGGAACTCCTCTTCCACACAACAACTGATTTGACTTCATGGTCTTGCTACCTCTAGGCATGCAATTCCTGGATTTGTCCATTTTGATGGCAACACATTTATCTTTCAAGAAATTACTAGCTCTTTTTTGCACCACACTCAAATTCTGGTGACTCTCCCTTGTTCCCCACTGGATAATCTTTCCAACGCCTATCCACATGCTTCATTCTGACCTTGGGTGTGAAAACCACACCATTTCAAAATGATGGCAAAACACACAACTGAATTTTGGTCTGGAATGTGAACTTTAGCCACCTGGGATTCTTTTCCTTCTCAGTCCTGTAATCCATTGGCAGTCAGCTGAAAATCCACTAAAAAATAGTTGGAATTTGTTAAGGGAAATTCCACTTCGAAAAACCCAAAATTTCTTGAATAGAATCAGGTCTCATCCCAACTAACATTCTGACATTTTGGTGGTAAAAATGACTAATTTCCTCCGCTGCTCATAGGTATCCATTTAACTAAACCTTTCTGCGATATCGGTAGTCTATTTATATATGCTTATGGACTTTATTGGCAATGCCAAAGGCTATCCCTCAGCGGTCAAAAAGCTAAAGTTTTCCATCGTTTCGGGTCTGTAGTTATCTAATCTTCTGATCTTTATTGGTGATTAGAACCCTTAAGCCTAGTGTTGCATCGATGATGCCAAGGACTGTTCACCACCGATCAAACAACTAGCATCTTTCACTGTTTCGGATCCCCATATTTCTAAGCTTTTGAGTCCTTTATCAACACTGCAAAATCCATCATCAATGATCAGATCCTCTACTTGTTGGATGGCTAGTTCTCTAAGCTTCCACAACGGCGGGCACACAAACGTCTGATTCCTCTGACTTCCACCGGCACTTAAAACCCCTAAGTGCTATGCATTGGCGATTGGCAGTTGAAAATTCTATCTATTGGAATGCTAGTCCTCATGGTAGCCATAATGTTAGATCCACGATCATTTAATTTATTCTGATGTCACCCACCGCATCGGCATCTCCATCCTCTAAAGTTCTCCGATCATATCAACTAAAATTGCTACGACGAATTTCATACTTAAGAATTTTCAATGGAAAACTTCCTTTATTCCTCCACCGCATTGGCAATTTCATCATCTATTTTCTGCCGACGTATCGGTGCTGCCATTGTCTATCTTTTGCCGACGTTTTCGATACTTAGACATTTTTTTCGGAAATTCCTTTTTCCTCGTCCGCTGGTGCATCGGTCGCTCCATCTTCTAACTCTCTAACAATACATCGGCGATCGAAACCACTAATCATTGGGTTGATAGCTCTCTAGGCAGCCACAATGGTGGGCCATAATCCATTTATGGATTCCGCAGCTAAACAACTCATCGGCAATCAAAACAACTAATCTCTGTTGACGCATCGACAGACCAAATGACTAGCTTCTCCCGAAGTATCAGTGGTTCGTTGAACTAACTGTCTCCGATGTATCGGCGGTCCAATATTCTAATATTTTCTGATGGTTCCAGCACTTCAGTAAAAAATCTCTTTCCTTGTCTGTCGCCACGTCAGCTCCTCAAACAACTAACCTTTGCCAACATTTTTTTGATCTTCAGGACATCTCCACTGAAACCTTCTCTTCTCTTCCACCACTACATCGACAACCTCATCCTCTAAGTGTCGATGATCCCATATTCTTTTTTCCTCTGATACTTGTGCTGGATACTCAAACAACTAAATTTTACCAATGGTGGTGGCATTTTGGCAATGCCATCACCTAATCATTGGCAATCCAATCAGCTAAACTTTATCGATCGCCAATGGTCTCATGACTTAGAAAAATTTTCAAAATTTTTCTCTTTATCTTCTTTCCGCCGTCGCTGTCAGCGGCTCCACCAACTAACTTTATTTCTTTCCACGCTAATGTTTCAGCAATTTCATCAACTATTCTTCACCAATGGTTCGATGAGCACTTTTAAAATTATTTCCTTCCTGCCACCACTCCATCGGCTCTCCCTTCCACTATCCGTCACTGATCTAAACAACTAATTATCGTCGCCAATGGGGTCTGCATCGGGGGTCTATTCATCTAAGTTTTCCGATGAGCTGACGACCGAACACTTAGAAAATTTCTACAAAAATATTTTCGCCTATCCCTCATCGGGTGGCCCTTCGACTAAATTGTCGTCTGTATCGGAGGAGATTTCCTCTTAGTCCTTCGATGGCCCAACGAGCCCGACACTTAGAAAATCTTTTAGCGAAATATTCTATCATTCACAAAATTCTTCTTGTTGCGCTCTGGAAACCTGCCTCTGTCAACTAGTTCTCATGGCCCATTCAGGCCCATGTTGTAACCAGAGCTTTGATACCATAATGTAACATCCCCGACCCTCTGATCGGTGAAGAGGATGCTACCAAATAAACAAAAACCTTCGGCAAAATATCCCCATAAATATGAACATACATATAATGCTGATGTAAAATGCTTAGTACACAAAACATGCTAAGATGCTTAAAACATACAAAGATGCATAGTTACTCAACATACATCAGAAGTAAACATATACATTCCAACATCAAACAAACATTCTAGCATCAACATGTTCATCATTATGATTCATTAGACATTAAACAGTAGATGTAAATGTAGAAGCAAAATGGACAAGAATACTTATCTTAAACAGGATTCGTCCCACAACCAGCTTCGTCGCTGCAACATTCCACCCAACCATAGGCCATTGTGCTCATCAATATCTCAGCAACACTGCCACCCCCGAGCTGGGCATGATTCCTCAAGGAATAAGGGTCAAAGCAGTCTTACACATAGCCAAGGTACACAAATCAACCAAGCCCACACAGTAGGGCTTATCAGGATATCAAGGCGT
This sequence comes from Pseudotsuga menziesii, assembly GCA_001517045.1. Lineage (NCBI taxonomy): Eukaryota > Viridiplantae > Streptophyta > Pinopsida > Pinales > Pinaceae > Pseudotsuga > Pseudotsuga menziesii. The sequence goes on from LPNX010839654.1 coordinate 692,724, forward strand.
TGGGAGAAGCTAAATGCTAATATGGTGAGCTCATGGAAGAGCTAAGGATGCCTACACCAGGCCTAACCTCTTAGACACCCACACACATGTGACACCAAGAATCAGACCCTTCTCTGCTTCACAGTCCCTCAGGCCCTAAATTCCCTTACTAGTGCTCTTTCGGGGTTGTGGAGAAGAAAGTCAGCCATCTAACTCTGTCTGTGTTGCTCCCCAAACCCAGGTTTCTCAAGCATACCCAGCCTTTCATCCCACTCTACAAAGTCTGAAGACCAACAGCTACTTTCCTGAAGCCAAATAAGCACTTCACAACTTGAACAGGGGAAGACAATCCCTGACTCGTTCTTGGCCCTATCATGGCCAAAACGACTCCACAACAACCTATAGTAACCCAAATCGCATCGGCAACTCAGCCGTAAAATGTGGGAAAACAATAGTCCTCCTCAACAATGGAGCCACAACACCTTTACATAACCAACAATGGAGAGGGTAAGCACCGACTCTCTGCGTGAACATGAGAGAAACATCTCACAAGGGGAAATTACAGTAATGGTTCACGGATGAGGCCACAACCAATGATCCACAAAGAAACCACAGTCCCTGGTTCAACAATGAAGTGTCTGGACAATACACATTCCAACCTCATAGTGAAAATCACTGAAACATTCCACAGTCCGATAATGGAAAAAGGGAAAATCCATCCTCTGTGTGAACGAGAGGGAAACCATATTCACAAGCCAGCAATCCTCTAAGAAGGGAGAATGAACCCTCAACAATAAAAATTCCCTCCTTCTTAACTCCATTCTATGTGAGGAAGGACATCTGAACCCCCTACTCGTCCTTGCATGAGAGTGAATCCAACGACCAAGAGAGTGGTGTTGTCGTGGTTCTCTTACCCACGTGAAGGTGGAGAAATGGCTGGTGGGGTGGGAATGTGGCAAAGATTGAAAATCCTACCACCCACCACTTCCAACAATAACTGCCCCAACCAATCAATAGAGCACTAAAGAGGTGGTTGGATGAGACAAGGGAAGGTGAGGAAATCAAACAGGGTGGTGACACATGGCTTTTCCGCAATGGATCCCATGGGTTAGACAATCCCCCCCTTAACCTTAGGAAGGCATGCCCTTTTCATTTAACATTGCACTGTCATAGCTGGTTGTAGGTTTTTTATTAATTTTGCATGTTTACATGATGCCAGAACTATAATGTACTGAATGGCACGATATACCATCAGCAATGATCCCAATTGCTGAAACATAACACAACCAAATCGAAGGTGGGGCTTTTTCCTTTAGCTCCTCACCATGATTAATTAAAATATATACATCATGTACCTTTTATGTAAATGGGGTAAAAACCGGGGTGTTACACAGTTGTTTTTTGAACTATACAATTCATTTTTGAACAAACCCCCCGGACCCCCCTTGAGCATGTATGAATCCATAGTTATTCTCAAGAATTTTGATTGATGTTGGTCTTTTCAATATTCATAGTTGGCTTTGAATAGAACTTGGTTTTGTTAGATCTCTGATTTCTGTCTTCTTTGATAGAACAAGAAAATATTCATTTCAGTTTTTCTTCATTTGTTATACATGATTTTTATATGTTTTTTCCTTTTTTCATAAAGTTGTGGAAAAGTGCATATGAAAGTTATTGTATGATTTTGTGATTAGTTCATTCTCACTTTAGTTGAAAAATCTGAACACTTTTGTATAAAGTTGTAACAATCTTTTCTTTCTTTTCATTAGAGGTCTCACTTCTTTTTCAGTTCAAAAGAGAAGATTTTGTTTGTTTAAGTTAGGAAAGGACCATCTAAACAAGTGTCTCTTATTTTTGTATGGGATTTATTCTATGTTTCAAATAGATTAAACCTCTCTCTTACTCTCTTAGGTATAATTTCATTGAAGAGGAAAACTTGCATTATCATATAGATCAGTGTGCATCTTCTTTAATTTCAAGTTTTCACTCCATGGTTCCACCTAAACGCACAAGATAAAATTAAGTGCTAGCTTAGGTTTAAAATTTTTAGCAATTTGTGTGATAGGTTAGAGACGTGTTTGGGCATCTTAAATATAGGATTTTTTGTTATTTGTCTGCACTACAACCCAAGACTCGCATGGTTCTTCTATGTACTGTTGGTATATCAAACGACCTTTCACATACCCTTGAGGTATATAGAGAGGTACTTGATGTACTCGATTGTATATAGGAAGGCCCCTTGTGAATGGTTGTGCATTAGACAACACTACTACCGATTTGAGATCCCATGTACCTTGTGTATATTGGGATACCCCACTAGAATACCCTATCAAAACTAAGTTAGCCTTTTGGCTATCTTGGCTTTACAGGCAAAGCTTGTAAAGTCTTGATAATCCTAGTGAGAAAAATGACCTTTAATCCACTCCTCCCACATATTTTTCTTGCTTATTTAGTTTGAGTAGAATTTGTTGTCTGTACAGTTAGGATTTTTTAGAAGAGAGAGATAATTTTGTTACACAGTTATGGCTTCACCTTCGGGGACTACCAACCAAGAGACTCCTTTACTAAGCATGTCTTTTGTGTTCCCTCCATATGGGGATGTTGGTCCTCCTCTCATGGATATGTTAAGCCTTCTGGGATTGACTATTGGATTACCTATTTGCTTATTCTCTAGTCCATTTATGCCATGTACACCAGTTGCTTCTAATCCTAATCCTTCATCGCAAGAGCATCAACCTCATGTTGATCCCTCTCCTTCTTCACCAGATGTGTCTTCTCCCATTTCTACCTCTTCTTCTGTTGAAAGTTGTAGTACTAGTAGTCAGGTGGATAAGAAGAAGAATAAAATGAATATTAAGAAGAAGAAAAACAAAAAAACAACCAAGTCTCAACCAATCATTCCTCCTAGTGCGGAGAGTGTTGATATGCACACCTAAAGACCACGTAAACCCAAATTCCCTTGCAGGCGTTGCAAGGGTGATCACCTTCTAAAATATTGTCATGGTCTGTCCCTAGTTTTAGAAGAGTGGTCTAAGGTTTCCCAGAAATCGATGTCATCTACTTCTGGTCATCATACTGATGATCCCCCCTTAACTAGTGCTTCTATGGTTAAGATTCGGAAGGGTAAAGTCAGAAATACTTGCATGGATGAAGCTTCTAAGTTGTTGGAAGATATTATTGTTTCTCGTTAATGGATTCCAATAGGTTATCATAAGTTGTATCTTGAACCCCCATTGCTTGATAAAGTGGCCGACACAGTTCTAACCTCGGTCGATCTCACTCTTCCACTGAAGAGTGAAATTAAACTGGTCAATCCAAATCCATCCTTAGTTGATCCCACTCTTCCTTTGAAGGGTGAAGTTAAAGTGGTTGATTCGGTTTCATCTGCGATCAATCCCACTCTTCCTTCCAAGAGTGAATTCCAAGTGGTTAATCTGAATTCATCCATGATTGATCCCACTCTTCCTTTGAAGGGTGAAGTTAAAGTGGTCAAGTCGATGTCATCTCCACCCGATCCCTCTCTTCCAATTGAGAGTGAAAACCATTCAGCTGAAGTTTTTGTAGTTAGCTCTGATTGTTCTATGCAAAAAGAAGTTTTGTCTCTTTCAACATAACCATCTCTGAGTAGTGAGGTTATTTCTTTTGACTAGAGTAATCTAACAGAATATCATCTTCATTTGAGTGTTCCTTTCTAGATAGCTATGCGAGTTACCACTAAGAGTATACTTTGCACTATCGTTGATGAAGGGGCTTCTATTAGCATTCTATCCTCTACTGCTTGGAAAGACATAGGTTCTCCTTAGCTTGTGCCAACTATTGATTAGATATTGTATTTTAATCAAAGACCTACAGTTCCTTTAGGGATCCTTCCTCAGTTTCCTATTACTTTGGAAGGAAAAAATGTCTGCATCGATTTTATGGTAGTCCAAGGTTCTTTAGATTTCAATCTGATCCTCAGACATGATTATGTTTACGCCATGAAAGTTGTAGTGTCCACACTCTTTTGAGTGATGTATTTTCCCCATGATGGGAATATTGTGACTATTGATCAGTTTTCCTTTGTTAAACCTGATTATCATGTGACTCCTAGTCATCAGACTTCCCTGAATGTCCCACATGTTCTTGTGGCTCTTTCCCCTTCTAATTAACTTCTTTCCATCATAGGTAAAATGGGGGGAATGGCTCCAACCTCTGGACTTCATACTAGAGTTAAGTTTCTAGATTCTTATGTAAGGGGGAAACCAACCAACCTCTAGACATCATGTTTGCTTAGAACTTGTTGCGAGCATAGTTCCCATTCTGTGTCAAGCTGGTTAAAAAATGAAACATATGCCTTTGAGCAAAGTTCCCATTCTATGTCAAGCTCGTTAAAAAATGAAATGGATCTCCTTAAGCATATTTTACCTTTTGGTTTCAAGCTTGAATAAAAATTAAATCATTCCTGAGCATAGTTCATTTTCTATGTCAAATGCATTAAAAAAATGAAATAGATCTCCTCAAGCATAGTTTACCTTTTGTTTTCAAGCTTGCATAAAAATGAAACCATTCCTGAGCATAGTTCATTTTCTATTTCAAGCGTATTAAAAATGAAGTAGGTTTCCTTAAGCATAGTTTACCTTTTGGTTTCATGCTTGCATAAAAATGAAACCATGTTCCAAGCATAGTTACCTTCTGTTTCAAGCTTGTGTAAAAATGAAACAAGTCCCCTTCCCTTGAGTCGAGTCTTCACTTTAGTGTTAGAACTTGAACCTTCTTTTCACCTACCTGATTCTCATTCTTCCTACCCCCCTAGTGAATACTTTCACATTAGTAACCAGGTTTTTAGGTTGGGTATGAAAGAAGAATCGTCAAATGAAATGAAGCTCGGGGGCATGTAGAGCCACTAGAAACCATGCTAGGGGTAAGATTCGCTAGCAATCATGCTGGGGACAGGCTTCCAACCTCTGTATATCATTTTAATGGGATTTTGTAGCATAGTTTACCCATTTTTTTCGAGCTTGCATAAAAATGAAACCAATCTTCAAGAATTGTTTCAACTGATCTTCGAGCTTGTTAAAAACAGTAAGATGGTGTTGAGCTTACTTTTCATTTTTCATGCTCTGGTTAAAACATGAAATTTGGTTTGAGCTTAGTTTATTAATTTTTCGTGCTCTGGATTTAAACATGAAAATGTCTAATAGAGTATTCTTTAAGCTCTTTTCGAACTCTTAAAATGTGAAAATATAGTCGAGTACTTGTATTCTTCATACTCGTAAAAGTATTTGAAGAGTTGTCTCTCCAACGGTAGGTTATCTCTTTTTCGGTTTGGATAGACTATTTACAAAAAAGGAACACTCTAGCCAATCATGACTGGAATATTTCTCTAAGGTATTATTTTATGCTTTTTCATGCCTTAGGGACTAAATCATACAAAAAAGGACCCTTTGTAGTTTTCTTTAGTTTGTTCAGACTCTATAAACATGAACTACACCAAGTTTTCTTTTGTTGGACTCGTTAAACTAAACATTGAAAGACCCTTTTTTGGGAACGAACCCCTCCTTTCTTAGGTTCATGAAATATATGGGAATGGACTTATCTTTGGATGAGATAAAATGAGTGTTTGTTACCCTCTTTGAACTCGTAAAAATGAAAATAGGAACTCATCAATCATGATGGGAAATTAAGGGAAAGGGAAAACATTTTGCAATAATGGTAGTTGTTAGTCACCTTTGAACATGGAACTTGTCTTCATTTAATTCAGTCAATTGTGTATTCAACTTGTTTTCAAGTCGATCCACTTTCATGAGTCATGCCACTCCTTTGAGTCTCTCAAAGATTGCATTCTCCATTGTCACATTGTGTTTCACCTCATCAAGTCAATGCTGCCAATTCTTCGGTCATGCCGCCTTATGTTCTAAAGGGAAAACTATTTTGAGAGTTTACACATACAGTCAAAACAAATTTTTTGAATCAGTTACTTTTGAGTCAGTCCTATGATTATATTAGCTACAAAATTCCAGAACTTTGTTCCAAGTTTCATGTCGTTGATGTGGGATTCATCATGGCCCTCCTTCGATGAGACTATTACTGTCGACATCAACTCATCATCCGGGAATTAGTCTTAGAAAAAAGTTTAGTACCCTAAGATATGTATGCCTTAATGACAGATTCTCTCACTTTTGACATAGGTTCACATCATTGACCTTTGATTGGAAGACTCTGATGGGTGTTTGACACCAAGTATTCACACTTAGTATATTGTACTAGAGTACCTTGGGAATCATTGACATTAATGGTGATATCCCTCACACTTGTTAATGGTTCACATCATTGACTGGTAATCAAGTGGTTTCTACCATGTTTGACTTCAGATCATTGTAATCACATGGATAGAATCGTACTTTGTGGAAGACAAGACGAAAACCCTGGGTATTTGTTAAGCGTTCATTGCTTTCCCCATTTTGCGATGGAGTATTTGTATGAGTCCTAGCATGGATCCACATTTGTATGTTCATGGCTATGCTCGAATTTGCATCTGTATGACATAGATCTACATTGTATGTCTGGTAGATATGTCCAAATTTGAGTCTTCTTCACATGGATCTACGATGTATTTTAATAGCCATGACTTTTTTGTATCTCACATGGATATACATTGTATTGGTCGGCATCCATGTTGTGATTCATTTAGGACATGTATCAAAATGTGCTATAGACAATTGGTGATGTTTGAGAAGTTCCAACCTTTGGACCTTTTCCTCGACACTATACCTTGTTCTTTCAAAGTATATTGCCTATCCATTTCCCTCTAGCCATTATACTTTGGGGGGAATCTATATTATACCGAAATATCGTCACCCTCATGTTATGAGATAGGTATCGCCTTGAATGCTCCAATCCCTCAGATTTTCCCTAGAGAAATGAAGGAATAAATTAACCCCTTGCAATTTTTCCCTATTTTGAGCTGGTAACACTATTTCTCTATTGACCAAAAGCGTTACCCAAGAAGCAAAGAGCCAGCACCGTTCCTGATACATGAGAAAAGAGAGTTTCCACCACCCTTTCCCTTACTTCAAAAAGCAGTGCCCCCTTATCACCACCTGTTTGTTTCTTTGGAAAAAAAGTGCTCGAGTTTTGAAGGAAAAAAGAGAAGCTTCGAGAGGATTATTGAAGCTTGCCTATGTGGAGCCTCATCCCTATGGTTTAGGACCAGCTGGAGCTTGAGATCCTCCCTTTTAGGATCTATTCTCCACCTCACCCATGAGATCCTCAACCACACCTATCCTCCGATTCCTTTAATTACTAGCTCGTCCCCTATGGAACAAAAGAGGAAGAATTGTGTTTCATACCCAAACTCTGTCAAACTTATTCTTGAGTCTTTGGAGGCAAGGTGAAGTCAAAGGCAAGGAGCCATTGGAAGGAAATATGAACACCAATGCACTAAGGTTGTACACTCTCAAATCATTTATTAATAAAAAATGTCTTTTCTTTCCCATATTTACTACTTCATGTGTTTATATTGCTTGATTCCTTGGTCACAAGCATAGATCTAGTTGATTATATTGTATGCTATCATGTTTTCTTTGTTGTCTTCCATATTTTATAGATTCTTCTACGAGGATAGTGAGGAAAACCTTTGAAAGAAGCATCATGGCATTCCATTCAAGTGATTAACCAGATCTAGGGAGATTCTATCATTCCGTGTTTATGTTTTGTTCTAGATCTGAATTATTCAGACTAGGGAACTAGCTCGTGTCCGCAAAAGGTGTGTATTTTTGGCTAACAAATGTGTGAACCCTATATACATAGTCCCAATAGACAGCATCCCAACATCATCTGCAGACTCTCAATATGGTCTCTCACTAGAATAAACACAGTCCAATCATCAAAATAAACCTCAATAAATTTATGAATAAAATATTTAAAAGTAGAGACTACTATTTTAGAAAAAATAGCAAGTGCATTCTTGAGTTCAAAGGGCATTACCGTAGACTAGTAACATCCCCATTCGGTGACCAAGGTCAATTTGTGGCTATCCTCCTTCACAATTCTGACTTGATGATAGCGAGAGAAGGCATCAGTGAATGAATACATTTCTTTCCCTTCGACACTTTCAAGCACTTCATCTATAAACGTTGTTGGGAATGGATTATGTAAGCATGCATCGTTTAGCTTCCTCAGGTCAACATAGATTCTGACTTCACCAGTTGTCTTATTATCCTTGATTACTATAGGGCTGATCCATTTTTATTCCTCAACAGGATCAATGATTCTTGCGTCAAGCATGCGATCCAATTTTTCTTTTACCTTCTCTTTATACCTTGGATTCAACCTATAGGGTCGCTGCTTACTAGGTTTAGCATCTGGTCGCAGAGATATTTTCATCTCCCCTATATCTCCTACTATCCCCTTCATCTTCAAAAATTTAGTAGGGAATAGGTCTTGGTACTCATGCATCAATTCTGTGATCTTCGTGACTATCTCTTCATCCCAATAATATCCTATATTGGCGAACTTTGGGTTCTCCTGTTACCCAATGTATAATTTCTTGATTTTCAATGGTTTAAGGAATTGGTCACTTGAAATACCACTTCCTTCTACTGCGCGGGTGCCCTTTGATTCTGCCATGTTTGTGTTAGTCGGATCATCATCTAGGTCTCCATCTAGATTGTAGCAAGCCATCCATTGCTGACTGGTCGCACTGCATGGGTGAGCATTGGCCTCTTCGACAGGGATTTCAGCAAATATATTCTCCTTTATCATTTGAAGTGCATCATCAACTATAGGTTTCTCATAAACAAATTCAAATGTGCGCACAAATTTCTTAGTGAGCCCTTCCCAATACTAGGTTCCTTGTCGCAATTCCATAGATGCATACCAGGTTCTAGGTGTCATTTCCAATGTATGTATGAAATGATGGACCCATTCTTGTCATGGGTACTTTGCAAATACCATGAAACAATGGTTAATATGTTCAACAGGGTTCTCCTGTCCTGAATACTTGTGATTCATGAGGGTGACCTCTTTTTCGAATCTGAATTGCATCAATCTTCTACATTGTGGCAAATTTTTTATGGATTGCTTGAGCACACCCCACCATCTAGCGGGTGTCGCTTTTAGCACATGATCTAGTGCAAACAAGAACTACAATTTTGTTACAAGTCCTTAAAACTCAGTTAAGAAGGTTGCAAGGTTAAGTAAACCATCATAGGTGGGTATCTCTCTTAAATCATTCTCCACCTATCGCATAGACCTTGTAACTCTTGCACACCTCATAGAAACCTCATGTATTCTATTTTTCCAATTCTCCAAGGCCTCCACTGAGTCAGATGTATAGGAACTAGCACTCTTCCAGCTCAGGTTTCCATCAATTGTTGGGTTGATGTGGCCCTCTTCTTGCATGGCAGTGACATTCTAGATCTAGTTGAGATAGTCAAACTGTCCCTCATTGTAGACAAGCTCAACGTATCTATTTCCTTGTAATGGATCAATTGGAAACACTACCCTCATCTCGTCATCCTCAAATGAGAGAATCCTTTTCTTGAAGTTTATAATGTCCTAGTTTTATATGGCACAATCTATCCCCAGTGGTGTGGGGTATGGGTTTGTGTCATCAACAATGTTAATAACTTCAAAGTCCGCAAATGTGTGCAACCCTTCAATATCGATAGGAACCTGACTCAACCAACCAATGGGTAGGACCTATGCCTAATTTGCAAGTCACAGCTAGACAAGGACCAGTCCAAACATGACTTTCCCATACTTTCCCAAGTTTTTTGTGTCAAAATATTGACATCAGAGCCCAGGTCTAAGATGATGTAATCCATGTCATAGTTTCCTATCTGTGCAGTCATTCTTAACTTGCGCCCAGTTTTGAATTTCTTGCTTGGTTAAATTTATTTTTAGGTTGCATATCTATGGGTGTCTATTCTATCATTGATTGTAGTTCTATGATAGCATCTTTGTCTTGTATTAGCGTTAAGCAAATTGATAGAAATGACTTGAGCTTACTAACCTTTTGTGGGACGTTCTTTTGGAATATATGTTGAAATCGTTCAGGCATCTCCGTGACTTCCTCTACTGTTGACGGTTCATCTAGATCCATAAATTATGGTCGCACGTACAAGAATACTTCCTTCTATTTCTGGACACTGACTGTCACCTTCTTCTACACTATGGGTGTACCTACGACTGCAGTTGTTCTTGTGGTTTATCTTGATCATCTCTAGTCACAACACCTCCTCGTGTTACAAGAGAAACATTCAGATCTCGTGGTTCAGCTACAATCATCTAGATGTTCATGTTAGAATTTGGGTTTGGGTTTTTTGTAAGGTTAGGTCCTCTGATGGTCCTTGCTTGCCATTTTTTGATCAACTGAGGACATTTCTCCACATTATGGTCTTGTCCCTGATAGTATGAACATGTCTTTGTAGGTTCCAGGAAATCTATTGCATAGTGACCTGGTTGTCCATAGTTATAGCATGTAATCTGACCTCTCCCTCTACCAAAGCGTCCTCCTCTGCCTCTTCCTCTAAAGTTTCCACCACTCCTTCCCTGAGGGTGTGGTTGTTGTGGCGGGTACTGATTCTATTGGTAGTGCGGCAAGTGGTGATTTTGTTGCACATATGGTTATCATGGAGCATACTGAGGATGATATTGGTTCTAATACTGATTAGGTGGGAACTATGTAGGCTGATATAATGATTGTGCCAGTTCAGCCTGAGCCTACCCCTCATTCTTTATCAAGTTGGTATTGATGGTTTTTTCCTTCAGGAGCTGGTATGCTCTGCAATATTTATCTTCATTTCCTACTGACTTACAAAATTTACAAAACATATTTTTTGGGGTACTTACAATCTTTTGCAAGTCTAAACACTCTTTGTCATGATTCCCTTTAGAATGGCATATGTGGCACCAGGGTAGTCCATGGCCATTTAGTGGGTTTGGTACATCGGATGAGACATAATTCATGAAGGTCGGATAATTATCCTTGGTGTGTCCATTCGTTCTACATTTTTTGCACCATAAATCTTCTTGTGCTTCCTTACCCTTTTTGATATCCTAGAGCCATATCGTCAAATTAGCCAACTGCAACTGAATCTGCACCATTCCTGTGGCACCATCATGGATTAGTGATGCCTCTAGCCTCATTACCAACTCTAGCGCTTTTGTCTATGACTCAATATTTTGTTTCATTAAAGGACCTTGGATGCATGGTAATAGGGAAGCAATACACCACTATTTATGTTGTACATCTGACATTTGGAAGCTTACTTTGGCCATCAACATCTTAAACCACTGGTCAAAGTCCCATACAGTCTCTGCCAATGCTTGTTTTATCTCCTTGATCTCATTAATACACTGCGACTTAGATTTAGGTTTTATGAACTCAAAGATCATTGCAGCTCGGATCTTATCAAGGGTCTTTTGCAGCATTTCAATTAGTGCAGCACAGAACTTCATAAACCATTCCATTGCATGACCCCTCAAAGTCATGATCATCTGTGCCTTTCTTATTTCTGTGTTATGGACTAAAAAAACCATTAAAACAACTTCACAGAGGAACCAATGCTTCTTTGGATCTTCTGCTCCATTCCCATTGAATGTGGGAAAACTAATATCCACCCCATCCATTGAGTTGGTGTCAGGGTTTTCTAGTAAGGGATTCAAAGTAGGTGTACCCTCTTGTGCGCTAGTCGCGGTACTAGCACTGTCAATATTAGTAGTCCTTTCCAAGGATGAGAATCTATATCTTACCTCCGGTGACACTCCTGGTGTGATGTAGTTGCATCCTGACTTTTGTGTCTCTGCAGGCTCTTCAGAGTCCTCTAGTCATTCTGAAATCAGGATATAGTCCTCCTCTTTATTGCAATATCCTTTTCCTACCTGCGAATGGAGTTCGCGTTCAGTATATTTATTAATCTTATATATTGATCTAATAACAAAGAATCAATCTCATCAAATATTAATCAACAAATAACTCATGAAATGGTGTAATCGGTTTACCAGAATATCAGCCGCTCTGTATTCACATAAAGAATGAATGATTACAATTACAATGTCATGCTACAGGAATGAATGAATGAGAAATTCAAATCCTCAAGGAGGTCATGAATTGAATGAGTGAGTCTAGCTTAACTGACTATAAGCCATGGTTCACACTCAGTTAACCACTGATAAAAACCCTAATTGACTCACATAAACCCTAACTGAAGTTGGAGTGCAATAAATGACTGAGTCTCAACTAAAAGAGATCAGACACATGTCATATCAAGCCAACCATCAAGTGCTAGCACTTCAATGACTTCAATGAACCCCGATGAGGTTAACTGAAGCTGAACTAAACATCAAAAGTTGGTGGAGGCACCCCTGTTGACTCCAGTTCATTAATTAATCATTAAATAATCACTTAAATGAATGGAGGCACCTTCACTGAGCTATTTAATTGATTGTAACCACCAATTAGCAATTAGGTGCATTAATATCACTCAGATCACCCCCGGAGTGCTCCAGTTAGCCTCCCTGAATGTAGGAGAAGGCTAAGTTATCCTCCTTGATTGAAGGTAGGCGTGGGTGTGACTGGATGATGTCATGTAATGCTCCATTGATGTCAATTAATGTTAATTATACTTAGGATAGTGGTTTAACTAGGCCAATTTGACCAAAAGGAGTGTGTATGGTGGTCAATGTCTCCAACACCCCCCCTTAATCTATACTCAGGAAGAGTTAGAAAACATAAATGTATAAAAGTGCTAGGGTCCCAGAAACTAAGGCCATAGGTCACCCTGTACAATGCTAAAACTGAAACAATGCAAAAATAAACTAAGTGAGGAAAAGAGGGAAAACCCAGTGGGAAAAACCTTCCCTCAAGCTGAACATTGAAAGTAGTCTGAATCACCCTGATGAACTCACCCCCAATAGTGAATGGAGGTAAACGAACTTCTTTTCTAAAAATCTCTTGGTGAAGATGTCTGCAATCTACTCATTAGTCGGGAAGCATTGCAGAATGATGGTGCTGTCATGCACTAGCTCCCTGATGTAGTGCATGTGAATCTCTACATGCTTGGTCCTCTTCCTAGTAACTGGATCCGTGGATATATTAGTAGCACTTTTATTTTCACAAAAGAGGACATTGGACAAGTTACTACCATGATCAAACTCTGAAAGAATTCCTTGCAACCAAACTACTTGGATGCAAGCATTCACCGCTCCTCAATACTCGGCCTCTGCTGAAGATAGTGCTATGGCAGCCTGCTTTTTGCTTGACCATCAAATGGAGCCACCACCAAACATGAATGCATATCTATAAGTATACTTCCAATCAATAGAGTCACCCACCCAATCGAAATCTATGTATCCAACCATCTCTAGCTCGAAGTCTGCAGCATAGTGAATGCCGTAGGTCCTGGTTCCCTGAATATACTGGAGGATCCTCTTAGATTCCTTCCAATGAAGATCATGAGGCTGATGCATGTATCTTGATACAGCATTCATGTCATAAAAAATATCAGTCCAAGAATGTGCCAAGTACAACAAGCTACCAATCAGTTGTCGATAGATAGTGCAGTCCATGGGAGGTGTGCTTTTTCCTTCTTCAAGGTTGATCCATGAAAGGAAAGGGAATGGTGCAGGAATACATTCATCCATGTTAAAATTTACTAATAGGTATGAAATTTATTTGGACTGAGTTACCATAATCCCATCAGAATGTTGCTCAATTTCGAGCCCCAAAAATTCTTTTAGAAGCCCCAAATCACTCATTTCAAAGGCATTATGGAGAGCAGTTTTGATGGCTGAAATGGAGGCAACTGTGCTACCTGTGATCAGTAAGTCATCAAAATATAAAACAAATATAATTATATGACCATAATACTGCTGTAAATATACATTTGTATCTGATCTACATCTCTGAAAGTTTTGCGAGAGAAGGAAGGCATCCATCTTGGAATACCACTCTCTTGGGGCATGTTTTAACTAGTATAGTGACTTCTTTAGCTTGCAAACCAAAGATGGATCAGTGATGTATCCCTAAGGCTGATTCATGTGTATCTACTCATTAATATCTCCATGTAGAGAGGCTAAATTAACATCCATGTGATGCACTTCCCAGTGCTTGGATGCTGAAATTGCCAAAACAAGGTGGATGGAGTCCATTTTTGCAACTAGTGCAAAGGTCTCATTGTAGTCCACTACTTGGACCTGAGAGAAACCTTTTGCTACCAGACTTGCCTTATATTTCTAGGTGCTTCCATCAGCAGCAACCTTGGTCCAAAACACCCACTTGCATTGAACCAATTTCCTTCTCGGAGGAAGAGAAACTAGCTCCCAAGTAGTGTTTTTCTGAAGAGAGTTCATCTTTTCATCCATGGCAACTTGCCATCTTGGATCCTTCCGAGCATGGTAGTAGGATTTTGGATATAAAATAATCATCAAATAGAAATTTTCAGGTAGAAAATTATCAGGACAAGAGAGTGCAATACCTGCTCTTTGGAAATCAGACCGGGTTCTCCTTGGATCATCCGGATTTCCAATGTTTTCACCTGCGGAGGAGAGTGTCTATCGGGCCCATGTAGGAAGATGATTTTGCAATTCAGGTTCTGATTCATCATTTTATGATTTCTTCACACTGGTATCATAAATCATAGGATCCAAATCAGGGTCATCACCCCCAATTTCATCATCCAAATATTCAATAGAATAGGAAGGAAATTCAACAGTTTTCTCCTTCACTAGTTCCACCTCCTGAAGAGGCTCATAGAGCTTGACACTTATCTCGATGATGATATGTTTGGTATTTATATCAAGAATATTTAACCCTTTAGATTCATTAGGATACCTAATAAACAGACATTCTATGATTTTCGATTGCAAAGCCCTTTTTTTATCAAGCAGAATCTGGGCCCATGCAGTGGACCCAAACACCCGTAGGTTCAACACATCCGGCTTGTGTCTGAAGTATGCTTAGAAAGGGGTATTCCCTTTCATGGATGAGTTTGGAATCCATTTCTAAATGTATTTTTTATCATGCATGTCCTCAGCCCACAAATTTTCAGCAAGCTTCCTGGATTCCAACATACAGGTGGTCATCTCCTTGAGAGACCGATTCTTCCTTTCTGCTACTCCGTTCTGCTATGGAGTGTAGGGAATTGAATGCTGGACCTGAATACCACTTTGGGAGAATATCTATAGAAAATAATTACTGGCATAATCCCCTCCATTATCATATCTCAATATCTTTATCTTAAGCCCAAAGGCATTTTCGATCAAGGCCTTCAATTCAAAAAAAAAATTACATACTTGTGATTTCTTTTTGAGAAAGAAAACCCATGTATACCCTGAAAAATCATCAATAAAAGTAAGGATATACCTTGATCCATTCATGGAAGTGATATGCATAGGACTTCTGATATCATAATTTATCATCCCCAATATTCATGTAGCTCGGTTTGCCTTCCCCCGATCGAACTTGTGCTCAGGGTGTTTTCCAATCACACAGCCTTTGCAGATTCTCATGGTTGCCTTGATGACTAGGAGGCCTTCAACGATGGAGTTTTTATGTAATTGATGCAAATATTTGAAATTAATATGGCCAAACCTCTCATTCCATATCCTACTAACCTCATTTCCATGAGTTAGCAGAGCGATGGGCTTTGCATCCGCAACAAAGTGAGAGAACTCATAGGCTTTTGCATGATGGTTTGCAAGGCCTTTAGCAATGAGTTTCCCGGATGCAATTTCTATTATATCAACATAATTTGGGATGAAATAAACTCTTTTAGGAACTCCTATATGTGTCATATGATAGACACTAAGGATATTTGATGTTAGAGACGGTACATACAAAAAATTAGAGAAAAAACCATTTTCAAGATCTAGAGTACCTTGTCCTTCTGAAATGATGGTGGAGTCATCTCCCATGTGGATGGGGATGGATTTGCCAATATAAAAGGATTAAAAGGAGTCTTTTTTATCCATCATGTGGTTCAAATCTCCAGATTCAATCAATAGTTCTTTGGACTTCTAGGTGCTTGCCATGAGGGCATGACCTTTTTCATGTTGTGGTTCCTGATCTTGCTGATCTCTCCTCCGAAATATTTCTGAAAGATTGATGTGATTTATATCAAGGAGAGAGGTATATTTATCAATATTATTCTTCATGTAGGCATGTTCAGGGTGGAATCCCTTCCCGCAATAAGAACACTTGACTTTTACCTTGCCATGGTGCCCTTTTCCTTTGTTCTTCCTTGAGCCGGAAGACTTATCATGATGCTAATTTTCAACTCTAGGTTTAGGAGAATCAAATTTAGTTTTAGGATTCTTCTACTGCTTTCCTTTACCCTTAAGATATTTTGGCCGGGAGACATGAAGGGCTTGATCATGGGAAAATTTGATGATCCCCGTCTGGACAAGCTTGTCGTGTTCACATGTTAGGGACTCAATGAAGGCATTGAGTGTAGGAATATTCCCTCCAGGGGTTGTGAGCTTCCCCTCATGGAATGTAGAAATAAAAACTGAATAATCAGCCCCAATTTTGGAGAGTATGATGAGGATGAGCTGATCATCCTCCTTCTCCACTTTGCATTGATTCAAGAGTAAAACAGTATGCTTGAAATTTGTGAAGAAATCATTTAGAGTCTCGAAGTTAGAGGGTTGGAGAGACATGAGTTCATTTTCAAGCTGGTAAACCATCAAGTCATCATGCTTTCCATATAGAGTCTCCAATTTGTCCCATATTTCTTTCGGAGTCTTCAATACCACAAGATGGAAGAGAAGGCCTTGAGAAATAGAGAGGCACAAGAAATCGAACGCTTCATCCTTCTTGTTCAAGAATCTTGATTTTTCTATGGCGGATCCAGGCTCATCTTCAGTGTCCATGGTGACTTTAAAAAGTCCTCTAGAGCATAGATGAGTCTCCATATAACCTTTCCATGAGTGGAAATTATATGGATTCAAGATATCTACTGAGGAGGCCATCTGGATGTGCTGGAGTGAATGCTTCACTTGTAGAAACCTAAAAATCAAAACAGAAAGGGAAATGTAAGGTCGAACAACCTACACATTTTAGGCTTTCATCACACCCAGCATAGTCAATCAAGCAAGATTGATCAACAAGTTATTTACTTGGGGTATTAAGTGGTAATATAGTGCTGGATTTTCGAGCTATTGCTCAAATTTCATGTAGAAATCTGTCAAAAATCTTGTTTTTGAGAGATAGAGCTCCGTCCCGCTATAAGCTCTGATACCATATTAATATTGCATATTGAACTAGGAACAAATAATCAATATCATCAAATATTAATCAACAAATAACTCATGAAATGGTGTAATCAGTCTACCAGAATAGTAGACGCTCTGTATTCACATAAATAATGAATGATTACAATTACAATTTCATGCTACAGGCATGAATGAATGAGCAATTCTAATACTCAGGGAGGTCATTCGAATTGAATGAGTGAGTCTAGCTTAACTGAATGTAAGCCATGGTTCACACTCAGTTAACCACTGATCAAAACTCTAATTGACTCACCTAAACCCTGAGTGAAATTGGAGTGCAGTAAATGACTGAGTCTCAACTGAAAGAGATCAGACACATGTCACAGCAAGCCAACCATCAAGTGCTAGTGCTTCAATGAATTTAATGAACCCCGATGAGGTTAACTCAAGCTGAACTGAACATCAGAAGTTGGTGGTGGTGCCCCTGTTGACTCTAGCTTATTAATTAATCATTAAATAATCAATTAAATGAATGGAGGTGCCTTCACTGAGCTATTTAACTGATTGTAACCACTAGTTAGCAATTAGGTGCATTAATATCACTCATATCACCCCCAAAGTGCTCCATTTAGCCTCCCTAAATGTAGGAGAAGGCTAAGTTAGCCTCTTTGATTGAAGGTAGGCATGGGTGTGACTGGATGATGTCAATTAATGTCAATTATACTTAGGATATTGGTTTAACTAGGCCAATTTGACCAAAAAGAGTTTGTATAGTGGTAAATGTCTCCAACAATATTCAAACAAACTAGGGATCCATCAACTTCCTTATGTCTTTCTTCACTTGCCTGATTTGAATCTCCTTCCACTCCTTAGGAATCTAGCTTGTAGTTCAGGTTCTGTACTTCCTGGTAACATCTCAACTCATCATTTCCCATTTTCTTGATAGGTCATATGTGACATAGCCTTCTTCATGGGTATGCAAATCAACTACTCAAATGCAAGATACCCTTCTCATAGATGAGCATCTTGATCCATGTACTGATAGATAGAAAATATCTTCTTTGAGGTCATTGGAATTTTTTTTTTATCCTCACTATATGAGTTTATGGCCTCTACTGCAAACTCAGTAATGTATCCTTGCAAAATAATGTCAATCCAAAAGTAAATAGCTCTATAGATGGTGTTACTTACACTGGTTACCTCACGAACCAACTAATCACTCCATTCGATGGCTTCCCTTCTCTGGAAATTTGTCTGCCTCCCTGCCAATCTTGAAAACCACTCGTGCAGTATAATGGGGAACTCTGCAAAGAAGATCTCATAAATATCAAAATATATATACTTGTCCACCTAGTTTTTTGTGCTCAACTATGATCCCACGCTCTCCTCTTGCGATAGCATCTTAGAGTTTAGCCAGTCGTCTACGTCATTCTTTATGGGATGCCACAACATTTCCCTCAATTCAAATGATTAAGGGTCCTGAAAACGGAACCACTTGTTGGACTCTTTCTCTTCCTAGTCTGGACCCACGGTTCAACAACAACACAATACCAACAAGACACCACAATACATTAACCCAACAGAGCAAGCTCAGTTGGTAATGCCTGAGAGGTAGGCAAAGTATCACCCGAGATATATTAATGGGTAACTGCCAGAACCATGTTTCCACAATTGGCGAGGTATTATAGTCCCTTGGTGCACGGACAAGGTGCTTGACAAAGGAGATAGGATGATGGAGTATGTCACTACATGATTAGGCACAACTGTATGTTAGCGCATGCGTAGCACAACCCTGTCCTTAACCTCAACAACTAGTGTAACTTTTGTGACACAGCTCATTCCTTGCACTTGAAAGGAAGTGCACGACTTATAGTTTAACATAGCAGTTTAACCATGAACTCATACATAGCATTCCAGTAATTCTTTAAACATTCATTCATTCACTGATTAATAAGATGGTGTCATACATTCAACAGTAACTCATTAATATACAGTAAGAAACTACTTGAAATTCACATAAACACTCAACATCAATCAATCATTCAACACATGAAATAATGTGGAAACCCATATGGGAAAAACTACCAAGGTGCTCTTCATTTGGCATGAGAATTTGTGTTTAGCACCTTGCAGTCTACGATCTACAGATTTTTATTAAGATATGTCTTTCTGACTCAATCTTCTTGATGTCATTCTCTCTGGTTTATTCTTCTATCCACTCCTATTGATCCGTGTTGATGTAATTGTAACTTCAGAATGTATTCACTTGTATTTCTTATCTATTGTAACCCAATGTTTATTCTGGGATGTTATTATGTCATTTCATGCCTCGATGTTCCAATTGGGAAGATCTATAATGTAAACAATTCATGTCAAGTCATTGTGGGTAACCCTCCTATTGTCTAAGGGTTAAAGTCCCTACAGTTCTGGGGCACTAGGGTTATTAGACTCACCTAGTGAAGTCAGCCCTAGTAGGGTTTTAGTCATGTCAGGAATTAGTATAAATAGAGAGGTGAATTCTGTATTTAACACACACTCATAAACACTTAGTTGTAGTGCATAGCTGAGGAAGTGAAAGACACTGGGGCAAGGAAGAAAGAGGTTACTACTGTCGGGAGATCATCTTACTGTTTTGGGGTTTTATCTTTTGTGTTGATTCTATCTCTGAGGAAGTTGAAGGGTTTTCTCCATTTATGGTTTCCCTAAGGAAAAACATAGTGTTCATTGTCTCTTGTGTTTGATTGTTGTACTTGTTGTTCTCTCAGTTAAATATCCTAACATAATGCTAGCTTGAATGTTGAAAAACTAACATGGTATTAGAGCTAACCTAAGAAAAAGACACTATGCAGCTACGGGAACTAGGGATTCCTACTTTGTAGATATCGCTCCACATATTTTCAGAAAAAGAAGGTTTGAATAACTCTCCTCCCTAGGGCGCATCTTTCTGTCAAAGCAGAATCCAATTCTGAGGTTTTTCAGTTTTGGACCCGACACTGCTACCATAAATTAGGGTTTTTCATAGAAGAGGAATTTTTCAATGAGCCCAGGCCTGGATTGATATCCTCCCTAAAATCAAAGTTAGGGATCAAATTCAAAGCAATTGGTTGAACAGAACTTTGGAAAATCAAAACCCTAATCTGCTCCTGAACCAGCTCTATAGGATTTCAGCTCCAAATCCAGATCTAACATCTTGACCTGGTAAGATCTAAATATTTTGTATTTCCATTTGAGGTTCTCAGTTAAGATGTCTCATCATACCAAGCTTGATGAAAAGCTTGGGGGAGCTGATAACTTCTAAGCTTGGAAGTATAGGATCTCCCTGGTTCTAGAAGAAAATGAGTTGGACTCCTATATCAATGAGGAGGTTATAGTTCCAGAGGGAGATGAGGCAAAGGCCTTACATAAGAAGAAGTTGGTTATGGCAAAGAGGATCATTACCGATTCTATCAAGGATCACCTCATACCACAAGTGTCCTCCCTAAATACACCTAAAGCTATGTTTGATTCCCTAGCCAAATTGTTTGAAGGGAAAAACATAAATAGGAAGATGACTCTGAGAAACCAACTGAGGAATGTGAAGATTCAGAATGCAGAAACAATCCAGTCTTACTTCACAAGAGTTTCTCAGATCAAGGAACAAATGGAAGCAGTAGATGAAGAAGTAGAAAATGCAAAGATTGTGATGAATACCTTGAATGGTCTCCCTAGATCATGGGACTCCTTTATTCAAGGGATCTATGCTAGAAATAAGTTAGTCAAGTTTAGTAGACTATGGGAAGAATAATCTCAAGAAGAGGCTCGGATTGCAGCTCGAGAAGAGAAGATGGGAAGTGAAGATCAACCTCTCACGGTACACTCCAAGTCAACCAAAAGAAGATCTCATCACTCTAGAGGTAAGCACTCTCATAAAGATAACACTAGAAAATATTTTTCTAGAATCATATGTTATACATGTGATGAAGCAGGACACTTTGCAAGAAATTGTCCTAAGAAACAGAATAAGAAAAAGAGCAACAAAAGAAGACATCATGCTCATACTACAGAGGATGATGAACCATCCAAGAAAATAACCAGATATGAAAGTGAATATTCTTCAAGCGAGGATGAATATGTTTTTATTTTCGCTCTCACAGGAAACATTACTCATGGAAGCAATGATTGGCTCATAGATAGCGGGGCTTCCAAACATATAACAGGATTCAAGGAATCCTTTGTGAGACTATCAGAACATGAATAACCTCACAAGGTGAAGCTAGGAGATGACTACCAATATCCAATAAAAGGTAGTGGGGAATCTTCCTATAAGCTAGACTCTGGAAATTATATGACGATGAAGGAAGTATTGTTTGTGCTAGGACTCAAGAAGAAACTCCTCTCCATATCTGCATTAGATGCAAAAGTAATGAGAGTTGCATTCATATATGGTCAAGTCATTATGTGGCCAAAAGGAAATACTATCGATGATGCAGTGGTGATTGGAGAACAAGAAGGAGGATTGTACAAATTAAAGGGACATCCAGAACAAGCCTTGTTCCATGACACAGTAGAGCCAAGTGAACTTTGGCATATAAGGCTTGCACATGTGCATTATAGAGCACTACCTCTTGCAAGAAAAGTTGTTGAAGGTATTCCAAAAATCCAAGCAAAAAAAGATGGGGCTTGCAAAGGATGTGCAAAAGGAAAGAATACAAAGAAGACATTTCCAAGCAGTGAAAGCAAAGCAAAAGGAATCTTGGAAATCATCCACTACGATGTATGCGGTCCTATGTCATCAAGATCACTAAGCGGGTATGCATATTATGTTTCTTTTATTGATGATTTTTCTAGGAAGACATGGATTTACTTCATGAAGAACAAAGACAAAGTATTCAACAAGTTCAAGGAATTCAAAGCCTTGATCGAAAACCACACTGAAAATAAGATCAAGACCTTTCGATCAGATAATGGTGGAGAATTCACTTCAAATGAACTCAAAGAGTTATGCAAAGAATCAGGGATTAAGAGGGAGTTGTCCACTCCTTATAATCGACAATAGAATGGGATTTCAAAAAGGGAGAATAGAACTATCATGGAAGCTGCAAGAGCAATGCTTCATGATCAAGATATTCCTATCCATCTTTGGGCGGAAGCTTCCAGAATAGCGGTGTATGTATAGAACCGTACTCCACATAGAGTACTCAAGAATAAGACTCCTAAAGAAGTCTTCTCTGAAAAGAAACCAGAAGTAAGCCATCTCAAAATATTCGATTATGCAGTGTACAGACACATTCCAAAAGAAAAGAGGACTAAATTAGATCCTTCAAGAAAGAAGGGTATATTTGTGGGATACTTTGAAAGATCGAAGGATTACAGAATATACTTCCTAGGATTCAAGAAGATTGACATCAGTATGGATGTAACATTTGATGAAGACACAGCTTACAACAAATCCAAAAAGAAACCTACTAAAGAATATGAAGAAGCAGAAGCACACATAATTCATGATACAACCATGAATGAAGAAGCTCAAGAAGAAGATTGAGAATTTGAAGAACCACAAAGACCTGTAGATCCACCTCTAGAGAAGAATCCTCACAAGAGGAAACCAGCTTGGGTATGAGAAGTTATCCAAGGTGGGGAAAGATATGGGGCTCCAAAAGAGAATCATAGAGAAAGAAAGAGGACCAGATCCTGCTCCGGCTATGTAGCATTACTATGTGATTTCATTGATAAAGAACCTTCCAATTATGAAGAAGTAGCAAAATGGAAAGAATGGAAGGATGCTATGATCAAAGAATAACAATCGACCATGAAGAATGATGTTTGGGATGTTGTCCCAAGACTAGAAGGGAAGTTAGTTGTAACTTCCAAATGGATCTACAAGATCAAGCATGTTGTAGACGGTAGCATTGAAAAATATAAGGAAAGATTTGTGGCTTGGGGTTTCTCTTAGAAAAAAGGAATAGATTATGAAGAAACCTTTGCACCTATAGCCAGATACACTTCCATTAGAACAATACTTGCTCTGGCTGCAGTGATGAAATGGAAGATACACCAGATGGATGTCAAGACTGCTTTCTTGAATGGTGTAGTGGAAGAGGAAGTGTATGTAGAAAATCCACTTGGTTTTGAGACACATGATAGGGAGTCTCATGTGTGCATATTGAAGAAATCTCTGTACGGTTTGAAACAGGCACCCAGGACATGGTACGGAAGAATTGACATCTTTCTATCCATTTTGGGCTTTACCAAGAGTAAAGCAGATTTCAACCTTTACTACAAGGTTGAAGATGGCAACCCAGTGATGCTTCTATTGTATGTAGATGATCTATTTATGACAGGTATGGATGGGTTGATTACTGATATTAAGAGAAAGCTTGCTAACAAGTTTGAAATGAAGGACTTGGGTATGATGCATTATTTTCTAGGTATGGAGGTGTGGTAGAGTACGGATGGAATATTCCCTGGACAAGGGAAGTATGCAGTAGAGATCCTAAAAAGGTTTGAGATGATGGAATACAAGGCTATGGCCACACCTATGGCATTGAACCTAAAGCTATTGAGCGATGCTTCATCAGAGTTGGTTGATGCTACGATGTATCCCTAATGTACCTGACGAACACGAGACCAGACATTTGCTTTGCTATGAACACCTTGAGCCAGTTCTTGACAGATTCGAGAAATGTTCACTTGATTGATGCAAAGCATATTCTGAGGTGCCTGAGGGGTACAATTGATTATGGGCTCAAGTACGATGTGAATTAGAAGATTAACCTGGAAGGTTATGTTGATTCATATTGGGCAGGCAGTTGCATCGATAGGAAGAGCACTTCAGGGTGTTGCTTCAGTATGGGATCATGTGTGATCTCTTGGTTTAGCAGGAATCAGTCTTATGTGGCACTGAGTATAGCTGAAGCAGAGTATGTCATAGCTTATTCAGCTAGTTGTGAGGTAGTGTGGATGAGGAAGCTACTGTCTGATTTATTTGATCTCCAGTTTGATGCTACTTGTATACATTGTGACAACTAGAGTTGTGTGAAGTTGTCAGAGAATCCAGTGTTCCATGACAAGTCAAAGCATATCGATATCAAGTAACACTATATCAGGGATATGGTGCATAGGGGAGTAGTGAATCTCTAGTATGTTGCGATGGAAAATTAGATAGCTGATGTGTTGATGAAGCCATTGGCCAGAGTGAAGTTTGAGTACTTTAGGGAGAAGCTTGGTGTTCTCCAGATCAAGGTCCCTTCCAAGGGGAAGTGATGAGTCTGAAAGCCATTCTGATGAGTAGGTCATATGTAAGGGTTGAGCCATTCTATCATGGTGAGAAGATTTGGTTCCTTGCATGTTAGATATGAGTGCTAAATGCCATTCTGGGAATGGAGGTACCTGGTCAATTACCAAGAACACTTAGTCTGGGACTGAGAGATCCATTCTGAGGAGCAGGTTAGATGTAAGGGCTGAGCCATTCTGTCATGGTTAAAGGATTAGGTTCCTCCCATGTCAGATATGAGTGTTGGCCATTCTGACGAGTAGGTCATATGTAAGGGAAACTTCCACTCTCCAGGAGAGTGGCGGCACCTGGTCCATTACTAGGTAGCTCAGTATGGGACTGGGGGTCATTCTGATGAGGGTGTAGAATTTGGTTCCTACCATATTAGATGTGAGTGTAGGCTATTCTAATGAGGGTGTAGGATTTGGTTCCTACCAGATCAGATGTAAGGGCAATTTCCACTCTCCAGGAGAATGGAGGCACCTGGTCCTTTACCAGGTAGCTCAGTCTGGGACTAGGGGCCATTCTGATGAGGGTGTAGGATTTGGTTCCTACCAGATCAGATGTGAGTGCATGCCTTTCTGACGAGTAGGTTAGATGTAAGTGCTGAATACTTTTCACAGATGATAGTAGTGTCGTATAATGTTGGTGAATGTGAGTGCCGGGCCTTTCTGATGTGATTGTAGGCTCCTACATGATCAGATGTGAGTGTTTGGCGTGCCTTTCTAATGAGTAGGTTAGATGTAAGTGCTGGGCGGGCCATTCTGACGAGTAGGTTAGATATAAGCATTGAAGAAGACATACATGATGGCTAGGCCTACTACCAGCATGAAAGAAGGCTGGCTTTGTAGAACTTCCTGTGATGAGAAGAATCATGAGATAGCACATATGATGATGACCAGTGATGATCTAGATCCAACAGTGATGATCCAGATCCAGTGATGATCCAGATCCAGTGATGATGATCCATATCGAGTGATGATCTAGATCTAGAAATGAAGATGACATGAACATGAAGATGAATTGAAGACAAAGATGACTTGGAGATGCAGATGACGAGAAGATCCAGAGAAGAAGATCAGTGATAAAAATTGTGTCGAGAGAATACTTTCCTAGTTAAGAGGGAGTGTTGATGTAATTGTAGCTTCAGAATGTATTCACTTGTATTTCTTATCTATTGTAACCCAATGTTTATTCTAGGATGTTATTATGTCATGTCATGCCTCGATGTTCCGATCGGGAAGATCTATAATGTAAACAAGTCATGTCAAGTCATTGTGGGTAACCCTCCTATTGTCTAAGGGTTAAAGTCCTTGCAATTTTGGGGCACTAGGGTTATTAGACTCACCTAGTGAAGTCGGCCCTAGTAGGGTTTTAGTCATGTCGAGAATTAGTATAAATAGAGAGCTGACTTCTCTATTTAACACACACTCATACACACTCAGTTGTAGTGCATAGCTAAGGAAGAGAAAGACACTGGGGCAAGGAAGAAAGAGGTTACTGATGTCGGGAGATCATCTTACTATTTTGGGGTTTTATCTCTTGTGTTGATTCTATCTTTGAGGAAGTTGCGGGGTTTTCTCCATTTATGGTTTCCCTGAGGAAAAACATTGTTTTCATTGTCTCTTGTGTTTGATTGCTGTACTTGTTGTTCTCTCAGTTAAAGATCCTAACATAATGCTAGTTTGAATGTTGAAAAACTAACAATTTGCACACATCCTCGATTGACTCTTCTACCTCTACTATCTGTGCACTCAGTTGCATATTACTTCTACCACTAGTAGTCTATGCACATAGCTGCAGGATTCATGGCTCAACAACCTTCTACTACTACCAGACTCTTCCCTAAGTCTTCTTTCCTACTAACCCTAACTTTCTTAACAAAATTGAGTGACTTAGCGAATGAACAACAACCAACAACCAACAACCCTTATACAAAGTGGGTTCTTCCTATTTATAACTTATACAAGACCACACAGGGTTCAGTTACATACTGCGCATATGTTACAGGTCATAATAAGCCATAAAAAATGGTTACAAGCTGTCATAGACTGACATAAGGCGCTATCAACACAACTTACATATATTCCTTCATACTGTTACCATTTAAGTTGTACTTAGTGGTTTTTTATCAAGTGAGCCTAGTGAACCGGACAAGGATAACTTGTTCAGACTTCAGAAGACCTTTGGTCTTATTTTTGGGAAGCTTTGTTGTACTATATCACATGTTCATACCCCATGGGGGAATTGTAATAAATGTTCTAGCATGATAGTGTCTGTAAAAGACTCGGTCTCTTAGACTTTATTTGTCAATCCGATCAGCCTAGGGTGCTTTTTCCCTTGGTTATTATTGGTTGTTGAATAAACAACTAATAATTTCATAGTTTTTCACTCCATACCTCTAAAGTTGGGGTGGTCATCTTGGCATTTAGACCTATTGAGGTTATTAGAGTCTATGTGTCAATGTATAAACATGCTAGGCATCATGGTCGAGTCATATGAACATGTCTAAGTCCCCCTAGGTTTTTTCAACTTTTTTAAATTTTTTATTTTTTCAGTGTTTTTTATTAAAATTAAATTTTTCCAAAACTTAGGCTATTTTTTAATAGTTTAATTGGAAATTTTGGTTTTGTAATAAAAGTGGGCCAAATAATCAATTTCAGTCATGTAGGTGCTCATTTTCTAGCTAAGAGCACCA
Organism: Pseudotsuga menziesii; assembly: GCA_001517045.1. NCBI lineage: Eukaryota > Viridiplantae > Streptophyta > Pinopsida > Pinales > Pinaceae > Pseudotsuga > Pseudotsuga menziesii. The sequence continues at coordinate 719,849 of LPNX010839654.1, forward strand.
TGTAGACCCATGGACCCACTTTTTTCAGGTTTTGAGTGATTTTCCATCACTCAGGTTAGAAAACCCCAAAAATCAATTATTGATTATTTTAATTAATAAATTGATGAATAATGGAGCAAATACAAAATCCTAGATCAGTGGATTTGTAGATGATTTGATTGAAATCAGTCAAATCTGAACCATATTGACTGGATCTAACAAATCCTTGACTGAAGGAGGTGATCTGGACAGATCTAGAGTTGATATTCAACATCCTTTATGGGGAATTGTGCTTTCTCTCTCTCCTAAACACGTGTGGGCTCTCGTGGAAGCTCTGTGGATTGATGTGTGAGTCTGTGGGTTGATATGTCAGCTCAATCAACCCCCCAATTGACAAGTAGGCTCAGGTCAACTTCAGATCAGCATTGATTGACTCTCCTTCAGCTGCAATGGTCTGTCTCCTTGGGATTTGTGCCCCCCTGGGCTGGATCTCCTGTTTTTTGTATAAATAAAGCTCAGATCACCTCTTCTAATCTACTTAAGACTAGGATTTAGGTGTTGTTTCTCTTGTACTATATTATTGTTTATTATTCTGGAATAAAGAAGCTTTGGAGGCAAGATCTATGGTGTAATGCTCTTCATGTGTGGACGGTGATTGTCAAATGCTTATGAGGTATAATCTGTGTTATCTATCATTGCTTTTGCTGGTTAGTTATTGGCCTTGAAGGAGAGAGATCCCTCCTATTAGGGTAAGAGTTTATTCTAGTTTGATTTATGCTCTTACTGCTTCTTTTTTCAGATCTATTGGATTTGTATGTATTTTAAGTTTAATTGCATGCTTTCCAATTATCTCTTCGAGCAGCACCTATGTTTTAACCATTTGTTTGTGTAAGGATTTCTAAGTTGCAGTTAATATCACTTGTAGAAGAGGTTGATCTGGTTTGCATATTCCTCATATTCAATATCTTCTAAATGACATAGTCCCTCAGTGTTCCACCAAAGCAGACTCCAAATCCCAACATTCCCAGGCTTCCAGCACTCTTTCTCTCTCTTTCTCCAAAAAAATCAATTTTCTTACCTGGTTACTGTGTTCAAAAGATTTGTTATCATTTGGATATTTTATATCAAATTAAAATTTACATATATCTTCTATTTCATAGCTCATAGTCTAGATCTCAATTCTGAAAAGTATCATTAAGCATTCTAGATCTATCATAAGGAAATCGTCCATTTTGCATGGCAAGTTAAAGAAAATCAGTAGGTTACATGCCCTAGAATTCCTTTTCTTTTTTAAAGGAGATTAAATCCATAAATCAGTGCATATTTAATTGGCTTCACAAACATCAATCCAATATCCCAAGGAAAGCTTGCTTTCCTTGGTTCCTTTTCCACCTGTTTAGCTAGTTTTAACTTAGTCTTTTTTGAGTTAAGGTAGGCTGATCCAAAGGTACTCTTAAAGTGATTTTGGGCATATGTTATTCTAAAATGATTTATATTTTTTATCATGTGTAACAGAAAATAAAATAACCTGCTGTTTGAAAGTGGCCTCAGGAGCGTTCAAATCCCCCTAGGGGTCTCCCCTTTCACTAAAATTTAAAAATTTTGGAAGGTTGTAAGATATTAGTTTCGTTCGATTTAAGGACCAAGAGGTTTCTGATATTTCAGTTTTCTGATATTGTAACCAATAATAATAAAATAAAATCCTTTTTGAGTAGGATCTTTCGATCCCACTCCTCATCCCCCCAGGGGGGATCTGTGTCCATTTCACTTTTTTGCATTTTCCCCCTTTTTTCTGCTCTAGTTTAGTACTGACATGAAGGATAGTATAATTTGATATAAATTTTCATTATTCCATATTTTAATTTCAAAGTTAATCATACTACTTACCCCACGACTTCCCGATTGACACGCCAGCAGAAAGAGATGCATGGTAGGACTAATTAGAAAAGCGGTGTTGTGTATCTTTGATTCCTTTTTCATCAATTGTTTCGTTAGTCATAATAAAATTAACCCCTTATTTATTTACTTATTGAGATTCACTTGAATCAAAAGAGGTTCCTGGAGGGTTTTCTTTTTAACAAGAACACCTATCAGGTTGTTCATTGTTACACAGTTTACAATTTAATTAATGGCGAATACTGTGTTGTGTTGGGAGAAAATGTTCTCATAACAAAGACTCCAGTGTGTATGCTATGTACTTGGCTGCGGTTCATCCGATCAGTCAAGCTGCATCAAAAGCGCTTGAGTGACTAGAATAATTAGGATTCACTCTCCCCAAATTGACAAACCATTAGGAAAAAATACAAAGCCTCGATCAAACCATTACGATGGTAAAATAGCCAAAGGAAGTGGGAACTCCTGAAAATTTACCTCGGGGCACCGATATTTGTTACACCTTCGGGTGCATTATGAACAATAGCCTCAGAGTCTCCGTTCCTCCCACATATTCCTTGTGGGTAGCTGTGACGGTTTAGTTTTGAACATACTTCAAGTACCCCCTGGGTATATCTGGAGTCCCCTCACCTAAGTTAAATTACTCATATTCTTACATTAATTTAAAATTAACTAAGACACAATCGCACAACATTCATTCCAGCACTTGCAAGCACTCTTAATTGTTTTTCGACTCCATTTTCAAGGCACTGGTAAACTATTTATTTCTTTCAATCTATATGTGATTGGGTGTCATTTTTGTGCTTACTTGTGATTATATCATCATGTTATTTGTTGTTTACAATTGTTAAATCGAAACTCCTAAAAAACTTACTCTTTAATACCGTCATCATACTAAATATTTTTTCCTTAGTAACTTAATAGGGTCTACCCCCCTTGGCTTTGTTAGGAGTTGAGCCTAAACGGAGGAGTCAAGAACAAGGTGACAGCCTTGACTCAAGACTTTCCCCCAAGGACACACCGAGTGGATTGAATATTTCTGCCATGTAACCCAAGTGTGTGAAAGGTGGCAACACCTTTTGGCGCTGTTGCTAGGGATAAATATTTTTATTCCCGAGTACGACTTTTGTTTTCTTCCTTTTTGTTTTTTCTTTTCTTGATCAATTCTTAGAGTAGATCTTTAATTTTCATCTGGTGACTCCACTGACCTTTTGTTTAGTTTTTATTTTTTTAAAGAAAAGCAAAAAATATTTTTTGTGAAAAGATTTATAAATGCTTATGTTTCTTTTTCACATGGAGACTCCATTGAAGGGATAAAACCCTACTTTCTCATAAATTTGTTGAGACTTGTTGTGTGTAGATGAGCTCATACTACATAGTAAAACCTTAAAATGCTCATTATTCGACTGCTCCACTTCAGTATAAAATACATGGTTGATATATGCTACTGATAGGCCATTATGGATGATGAAGATTATGGTGCTCTAATTTCTAATGCATATCCTTCCATCGATTTCTTAGGCATCCTTGGTTTTCCTAACTATGAACCATATCTCCAGGATGAAAGATATTCCTAGGATCTGAATTTTTATGGAAATGGTGATTCAGCTATCTGTCACATCATATTTGTTTTTTCATTTGTGACAGAACTCAACATACTTCTTATGGATAATGTGATGTGAATCTTTGCTCATTCTTTGAAAAATAAGGCTTGGACATGGCTTTGTGGTCTTCCTGATAAATGCATTACCTCCCATGGAGATTTGTGTGCTATGTTTTTTGATAGGTGGCATGATGGTCAGGGAGATATGATGATGGTTGTAGAATGGACCCTCACCTACCTAAATGTGATAAAGGAGCCCATGAATTCCATTGTAGATGAGGACACTCAAGATGATCCTATTGAAGAGCTTTAGGAGGATCCCATGATTGAAAACATTATTCAAGACTCTCCTCATGTCACCATAGTTGAAAACATTGAATATTTGAGGTATTCTCAGGTATGTTGCAATGCTGATATTTTTCCAAAAATCCCTCTAGAGGAACCCACTGAGCAACACATCCTAAGTGATCCCATTGAGTATGTTCAAAAAGTTTCCTTGATTGAAGATAGTAGTGAAGATCCTTTTCATGATATCATAACAGAAGCCTATAAAAAAACTTATGATAATGTCAGTATGGTGTGTAATGACACTAGACCTTGTTCTCCATATAATGATGACAGTCTGGAAGGTTTACTGCCTTATGACCTTTTTTTGAAGAACATGAGTATGAAAATGAGGACAAGTAGAACTTCGAGCATGACACAAGTGACGAAGACTCCCTTATCTCTGAAAAAGATATTGATGAGGACATTCATGGAAAATCTAGTCTATGACATGAATACAGAGGAAAATAATGAACCAAAAACTTTTGATGGTTTTGTTGATTCTCCTGTCTATGGCATATCTAAAGGAGAGAGCATGGACCTTGTGGCCTTGGGAAACTTTGATATGGAAAAGGAACATGCAGTTTATCCATATGATCAGTCTGAGCCATATATCAGTATCAGTAATGAGGACAAAGAGAACTTGATATCGAAACTTGATATCAACAATGGGGAATCCATCACATATGACATGGATGGGAGTGATGACTATTGGAATTTCATAGATAATCCAACTTGTGAAAATCTTATTAAGAATTCCATCCATGGTATGTCCAGTAAGGGGAGTGTCTATTCAAAAATTTGTGGAAGTCCAATCTACAATACGTCCATAGAGGGGAGCATGGATCTGGATGCCTAGGAAAGCTTTCGTATGGAAAAGGAGCATTCAGAATTTTCACGTGATCATTTAGAGTCATATCATGCAGAGCCACACAAGGGTATCAGTAATGAAGACATTGAGAAACAGTGTTGTGAAAAGTCATATGTGATGCAGTCAATGGAATATCAGTCTCAGCCATCTTTTTCACATATAGAGGAGCTATTTGGGGCTTGTGCAATGAGTTATCATTTGATAATCCCTGGTGATTAGTATGATGATGTAGTCAGTCTACCTCATCATTCTGATTGGCATATCAGTCCTATCCAGTCATGTATAGAAGCAACCTGAATGACCACATACAAGTTGGTGAAGAATTTTTATGACATTATTCATGCCTATGATCTCCCATCCATCCTGCCCAATCTGAATCGTAACGCAGGTTTGCATTTTTTGAATAAGGTATCCTTACTTTGGCTGGTAACCAAAGAGAAGGAAAATTTTGTTTATGTTAATAAAATTCTTAGGTGGTTACATTGGATTTTTTATTACACCTAACCTTTTTATATCATGCTTAGAGTAGGAAATTCATCTCCTAAAAGAGAGCATTTACTTTCTGCATTTATGTTTTGTACTTAGCTATAATAAAACTTTTTTTCATTAGTTAATTACATTTATTTGTTTAAATAAATCAGCTTAATGGTTAATTTGGTTTTTATATAAAGCTTGTCCTACTAAGGTTTTCTTGTCAAGTTGAGATGTTTTTACAGGGTATATAAACCAGAGATTTTGGTGTTCTCGTATCCTCTCCTTGCCTTAAAGACTAGATCAAGCACACGTCCCACAATTGGAGCCAGAATGTTACCACCTAAGTTGTACTTAGTGGTTTTTTATCAAGTGAGCATGGTGAACTGGACAACGATAACTTGGTCAAACTTCAGAAGACCTTCAATATTGTTTTTGGGAAGCTTTGTTGTACTATATCACATGACCATACCCCATGGGGGAATTGTAATAAATTTTCTAGCATGATAGTGTCTGTAAAAGACTCCATCTCTTAGACTTTATTTTTCAATCCAATCAGCCCAGGGTGTTTTTTCCCTTGGTTATTATTGGTTGTTGAATAAACGACTAATAATTTTTAATTTTTTCACTCCATACCTCCAAAGTTGGGGTGGTCGGCTTGACATTTAGGCATATTGAGGTTATTAGAGTCTATGTGTCGATGTATAAACATGATAAGCATCATGGTCGAGTCATATGGACATGTCTAAGTCCCCCTAGGTTTTTTCAACTTTTTAAAATTTTTATTTTTTTAGTGTTTTTCATTAAAATTTAATTTTTCCAAAACTTAGGCTATTTTTTAATAGTTTAATTGGAAAAATTGGTTTCGTAAAAAAAGTGGGCCAAATAATCAGTTTCAGTCATGTAGGTGCTCATTTTAAAGCTAAGAGCACCATGTAAACCCATGGACCCAATTTTTTCAGGTTTTGAGTGATTTTCCATCACTCAAGTTAGAAAACCCCAAAAATCAATTATTGATTATTTTAATTAATAAATTGATGAATAATGGAGAAAATCCAAAATCCTAGAACAGTGGATTCTCAACCAATTTGATTGAAATCGGTCAGATCTGAACTAGATTGACTAGATCTGACAAATACTTGACTGAAGGAGGTGATCTGGACAAATCCAGAGTTGATCTTCATCATCCTTTATGGGGAATTGCACCTTCTCTCTCTCCTCCACACGTGTGGGCTCTCCTGGAAGCTTTGTGGATTGATGTGTCAGTCTATGGGTTGATGTGTCAGGTCAATAAACCCCCCAATTAACAAGTAGGCTCAGTTCGACTTCGTATCAGCATTGATTGACTCTCCTTCAGCTGCAGTGGTCTATTTCCTTGGGATTTGTGCCCCCTGGGATAGATCTCCTATTTTTTGTATAAATAAAGCTCAGATCACCTCTTCCAATCTAGTTAGAATTGGGATTGAGGTGTTGTTGCTCTTGTACTATGTTGTTCTTTAGTATTCTGGAATAAAGAAGCTTTGGAGGTAAGATCTATGGTGTAATTCTCTTCATGTGTGGATGGTGATTGTCAAATGCTTATGAGGTATAATCTGTGTTATCTATCATTGCTTTTGCTAGTTAATTGTTCGCCTTAAAGGAGAGAGCTCCCTCATGTTAGGGTAAGAGTTTATTCTAGTTTGATTTATGCTTTTACTACTGCTTGTTTCAGATCTATTGGAGTTGTATGTATTTTAAGTTTAATTGCATGATTTCCAATTATCTCTTCCAGCAGCACCTATGTTTTAACCATCTGTTTGTGCAAGTATTTATAAGTTGCAGGTAATCTCGCTTGTAGAAGAGGTTTAGCTCATTTGCATCTTCCTCATCTTCAAGATCTTCTGAATGACATAGTCCCTCAGTGTTCCACCAAAGCAGACTCCAAATCCCGACATTCCCAGGCTTCCAGCACTCTTTCTCTCTCTTTCTCCTTCAAAAAAATCAATTTTCTTACCTGGTTATTGTGTTCGAAAGCTTTGTTATCATTTGGATCTATTATATCAGAGTAAAATTTACATAGATCTTCTATTTCAAAGCTCATAGTCTAGATCTCAATTCTGAAAAGCATCATTAAGCATTCTAGATCTAGCATAAGGAAATTGTCCGTTTTGCATGGCAAGTTAATGAAAATCAGTAGGTTGCATGCTCTAGATTTCCTTTTCTATTTTAAAAGAGATTAAATCAATAAATCAGTGCATATTTCATTGGCTATGTAGTAGGGATTTCTCCCTTGCTACAGGGCATGAATGGCTACCTTCCATCTATAGGATGGAAGGGTAGGTTCCTGCAGGTGAAATGCAAAAAAAATGGACAGAACAAAAAACAAAAGGAAATGGACAAGAAAGAAATGGAATGGCTAGAAACCCCTCTACAAACACTGTTAGGGTTATCTCCAGCAACCTGCAAACAATATGCTAGAAATCGAAATGACTACAAAACAAGTTAGAAACAAACCTGCAAACAAAAATGGGTTAGGGAAAAACTATAAAAACTAAAGAAAATGCAAAAAGTAGAACACTGGTATACCTTCTCTTTGGTGAAAATGGGCCACCATGCCTTGGCTTGGAGAAGCACCTCTCTTGTATGGGGGAGCTATGGCTCAATAGAGATGGAGGAGAGGGAGTGTGGGTGGCTTGAGAGACAAAGGGTCTCAAGGCATCCACAGGCAACATAATAGTATGCAAGGGAGAAGTGTTTTGAGAATGATCCCCACCCCTCTATTTATAGCATTTTTAGGGTTCTAAGCCCTTGGTCAGGGCTTTAGACCCTTTTTTGGGATTTTAGCCCCTTCTTCCTAACTTTAGCTCATTTTAGGGTTTTATCCCCTTTTTGGAGTCTTTAGCCCTTAGGAGAGTTATTTAGGCTCATTTTTGGGGTTTTGAAGCCATTTTACTCATTTTTAAGCCTGTTTGAGGGTGTGGAGGTCTAATGGGGTGATACAAAGGTCGTGCATGGGTGTCCTTGGGTGGTGTAGGCCATGTAGAGGTTAGTGGGGGATTTTTTGAGTTAATAGATTCCCCCCTGATGTGTGAGGGCAGGAGCTCATTGTATGGCCGGCAGACATCATAGGATTTGATGCGGAGAGGTGGTGCTTCTAGGGCTGGGGCATGGTGGCTTTTGGTTTTTGTATTAATATGGTTCCCATCAATGGGTGAGATACAAATAACGTGTGACATGTATATGGATGAGGAGGGCATCCCAATGCTATTAACAATGTCAAAAGAATAATGTGATCTATGCTCTAGAATACAAGAGCCGATCATATACAACTGATGAGACAATAATGGTTGCCTCCATGAGAGGCTGAATACAATACTGATCTGAAGAACTGCTACATTGGACCCATGGAATTCTCATGGAATGCGATATCTTCATGACTGATGGCATGTTGGATCTGGAATGGTACATAGCTGTATGGACTTACTGATGGAAAGTCAGAGTCTCTATGGTACAAATATGTTGCATCAATCATAAATCTATATAGAAGCGTTGCTGGGGATTTTGAACACGGTCTCCAACGCAACCTGGAAATCACAAGGGACATAACATGTTTAGGTCCCTTGAATAGACTCATGAATGTATTGGAGTTAGGTGACATCTGGGGTCTTCGACCAAATACTACACAGACCAATACCCTGTATGAATCTCAGTGGTGCAATGATGTAGCTGGAGTTGAGCACGTGAGAAACAACCATCCCGAGAGGCACTAAGGAATCCTCTCAAGTGGTCCAAGGAACTCATCAATGAGGTTAATGAAACCAAGATACAGGGACCTTTGGGTCTATCCTATGGAATATGTTTGTTGTTGTTGGTAGAGGGAGACCTGCCCCTGGTCAAGGCAATGGTGTTTCCTTGACTAGAAGCGCAAGGGAGATAACCAAAAGATGTGAGATAATCTATGGACTAACCCACTGAGTGGGGGGGAAGGGGAAGAGTTAAACATGGTTAGGGGGAGTGTAGTAGACTCAAAATTCCTTTGTTCAGAGTATGATGGTAGGGTAGACCAGGAAGCAAATGAAACTGACTCATGGGAATGGGATCATAGCTATAATACTGAGAATGTCACTGCAGATGGGAAATACTTGGGGGAGGTAGACACTTTTGATATTGATGGGATCCAAGGAAGACACATTGCAAAGTACTCTGAACAAAGGAGACCCAAAGGGGGAATGCTACCAAACTATTTTCTATGGGGTGGTGTCTAGAGACACCATTGTGGTACGATCTCGTGGATTTTTGGTGAGCCCGAGAAAGTAAATGCTCGATGGTGCTTTCAATTTTAGAGAGTCTAAAAGCACAAAGAAGACTCCAGTGGGGCATCTTTTTCATTGGTAGTGTGCTGTGCCCAAAAAATGATAAAAGTATACATAGGAGAGCTCACCCATACTTTAGGGGATGAGAGACTTCTTTACCATTGGTAGTCCAATCAGGCCGAAAAAGGTTAAACCTATACTAATTGGCCGGTCATTCAGATACTTTTACAAGCATGAACGAAACCAAGTTTGCTCGGAAATATTTTCTTAATGAGAAGTCTGGAAAAGAGCTTAACGACAACCCATGGTGAGCTTTTTCGTAAAGTTTGGCCCCTCTGCCCAAGAAAGCATAAAAGTATGCAAAGGGGAATAGTCTTGGCTTGAATATGCCAAGGTGGTTCTTTTCATTTGATGGTCTACATAGTCCGTAAAAGGAGGTAAACAAGAAAATATAGACACCCTTTCCTATACTTTAACAAGCGGGAAAGGAAGCAGCTGCGCTTGGCCATCTTTTCATTGTTTTCAGGAGTCAAAAAAGATCTTAAACAAAACTTGAGTATGGTCAATCGATTGTAGTGGCACAGGTGGTGCCCCATGTCAGGATGGTGGACAGTGGTCCAAAGCTCATCCACGCAGTATGGACGGGCTAGATGGCTCTCAAACATACCAATACATGCATGGGATAGATCGTGGCAGAGGCTTGCGAGTCGGTGCGGTAGAGGCACGCAAAATGAGGTGGCTCTCGGATAGAGGTCAAGAGAGATGTGTGTGAGTTGCGGTGGATGAACTTGAATACATGTGATGTGAGTGCGATTCCAGGGGTATTTATATGCCAAATACATGCAAGAGAAATAAATCATTTTCTGGAAAAAGGTCCAGAGATCCGCGTAAGGTGCGGTGGATGAAGTAGACAACTATATGTTACAAAAATAAAAGTGATGTTCCTTATCGGGTGGTGGCCCGAGAATCTACATGAGTAGCGGTAGGAAAGTGTAATGCAAGTAGAGGTCTGTAGACACTTTTATCACCATGGTGTGGCTTGTAAATCAAGGTAACTTCTGGGAAGCGGTCCCAAAATTTGTTTGTTAAACATGAGACGATGGTCTCATCAGGAGATGGAAATTTGAGATCGGAGGTGTGAGCAGTGTCTCGAATCGGTTCCAGGTGACTTTGGATTAGCAACTGATGGTGCTTCCCCTGACTTGTTCTAAAAAACATTAAAAAACAAGAAAGGGAAAAACCTACGCTATAAGGGACTCATAGTGGTTATATCAGGCATAGACTCTCTTGAGGTGGAGCCCGTTGCACGACTTCTTCAAGAGTTAACCATCTGAGTCAGGGAAGAGGTATGCCCCCTTATCGAGATGAAGGTCATTGGCAAGGCAGGATGATGAAATCTAGTCTTTTATAGGAAGAACTGATTCCACACTATAGTTTAAAGGGAATGGGTTAAAACTAGAGGTGGTCTTACAGATCTCTTCGTCATTGCGTAAGTGGTGTCATGATAGATCAGGTGGATATTCCACAAGCGATGAGACAAAAGAGTGATTGGTGCTAGTGATCATGTAAATGGTATTGGGTTGTGGTTTTGGTGGCCTTGCCCCCAGTCTCTATTTGAGGAAGAGGGGCAGGCCTGGAGATGGGAGGAGTCTTTGATGGACGTAGAGGTAGGTGCAACATCATCTCAAATGGATGGACATGAGTCAACACATCCTGGGGCGTTAGAGGTAGGGTAGGTGGTTTAAGGTACCACACAGGATCTCCCAGTGTGAAATCTTATAGATTGCGGGTTGCCAAGACAAGCTTACTCACAATCCCGAATGGTAGGAAAAGGAAAAGGAAAAGAAAAAGGGAAAGGAAAATGTTGATCGGGAATGAACCCCACTATTTAATGTCCCGGTTTTGACCCCGTTACATTAGATGTATATGATGTATATATTGTAATGATCATGGTGTGGAGCTAAAGGCCAAGGCCCCACCATTGATCGCTAATGCTATGTTTTGGATTCAAATTGTCACCGATGGTATATTGGGGCATGCGGCATATATTATGATGGTCATCATGTAAAATATGCATCTACAATTAATTGAAATAAACACAACCAACTACGGTCATGGCAACTAAATCGAAAGGGGCATGATTTTCACAAGGATAAGGATATGGGGAAAATCCAAAATGTCTATGAGAAGACCCATCAAGCTATCAACTACCTTTCTTGTCTTTTTTCCCAATCATTTATTTCTGCCAGAATGTGGTTGAGTTAGTTATTGCATGGAATGGGAAGAGTATGGGAAAAGAAATTCAAATTGGGCAGAGAACCATTTTTTGAAAAACGTGTTCTGACTTCCTTGGCAAGGAAAATGCCCAAAAGCGTATGCCATTCTGCCATGCATCCATGTTTTCCATTTTTCCTCACCATTCTCCTTCACGTTGGGGCTTTTGGGAGCAGCTGGAGTTTTTCCTGTGTTTTTCATTCCACATTTTTGGTGGTTGGCTTCATTTTTCCCATGGATGGGAGGTTGTTTTTGTAGTGCTGGGGATTGGGCTGTTTTCCTCACGTTTTGGGAGCTGCTGGTGCATTTTCCATTCACGTTTTTGTAGCTTCATGTGTTTTTACCATGGCTGTGAAGGGCCATTCACGTTTTTGGTTGTCTCACCGACTATTGGTCTCACGTAAAGACTATTTGGGGCGTTTTTCCCTGCTGTGAGTTGTGCTCACTGATAAGCTTCAAGACTGTGTGTTTTCCCCCATGTTGTGAGTCATTTTTGCTGTTACATTTGGGGACTGTTGTAGATGGGTTGAAGTCATTTTTCCCTGGTTTAAGCTGTAATAGCTAAATTAATTGCCGTAGTGCAATGGTTGGTCTTCAGACTGTGAAAGGAGCAGAGATGTTGGCTTAGATTTGCTTGATAAACCTGGTGGTTGGAAACCACAAAAACAGAGCTAGAGGGCTGGCCTTCTTCTCCATCACCCCTGAATAGCACTGGAAGGGAATGCAGGGCCTGAGGGACTGTGTAGCAGAGAAGGGACCGATTCCTTGTGTTGGGTGTGGATGGGTTTCTTAGAGGTCAGGCTAGTTCTAGTGTAGGTGTTCTTGGTTTTGTAATGAGCTCACCAGCTTAGCAAATTGCCTTCATCAGCTCCTTAATGGCCTGATAAACCCAACTTTGTTGGCTTGGCTATGTGTTTTGTGTATCCTGGCTATGTGTAAGCCTTCTAGTTCCCTTATTCCTTGGAGAATCATGCCCAGCTCGGGGGTGGCAGCGCTGCTGAGAGATTAAGGAGCACGCTGGACTATGGTTGGGGGGAACGTTGCAGCGATGTAGCTGGTTGCGGAAGAAGTTCTTCATAAGATAAGTGCTCTGTCCATTTTACTTCTGCAACTGTAAATTCTGTTAATGAAAATGAAATGAACATGTTGAAAGAATGCTTGTTGGAATGTATGATGTTTCCGCTGTGTCTAATAGATAATTGCATCTATGCATGATAATTTCTCATATGTGCATAATTAAGTTCAATGCATACGTTTAAGCATTCTGTTTCCAGCAATTTTTAATCCTGTACATGTTCATGGGCAGTTAGCCCGGTTGGTAAATGGTTGAGTCGCGTCCTCTTCACCGGTCAGAGGCATGGGGACGTGACACACTATTTCCCTAGTTATTGAGGTTGAGGTTATGAATGAGGTTGCAGCTGTGACTGGGGAAACAATGGAAGAGACAGGTCTGATGGACTGTCGGTGATGGTGGAGACAAGAGGGTTTGTAGAAACGGACATCATGTAGATGGACATGGTGTCTGAATAAGGAGGTGGGGGATGAACTTCTTTGATTAGAGTGATCTAAAATTCAAGGGAATGTTGACAGAGGTTGGCTAAAGCAATTCAAAACTCGGGCAATTCTTGACAGTGGTGAGAATAATGTCCATACAATCCGCAAAGGGTGCAAGCATGGTTTGTTCTCAAAGCCTTGTTTCTCTCTATTGGCGTGGATGGAAGTTCAACCACAGGGAGGTTTTCGGTTGTATCCATGGAATCCAAATGTGCATGGATCATTGGAATCTCACGGTAGTTCTGAGTCGGATGGCCCTGTTCTTCGCAGATGGCGCAAGGTGGGATTTGTTGTGGCTCTGCGGTAGCTTTTGCATTCTTTCCCCTGGCCCTTTTTGGGTGGGGTGGTGCAGGTGCGGTGATTGGTTTTTTTGGGCCAAGTGGAGGATGAGACTCGACCGCAATGGGTTGTACAGGGGTTAAGACTACCTAGGGAATTGGTGGTTGAGCTCGTGGATCAAGATACCACACATAAATTCCCAATGTAAAGTTGGGTAGGATTAGGGTGGCCATTACTAGATTTCTCATGACACCAGGTGGGGGAAAGAGGAAGGGAATTGTATGGACTGGAGAGGAGCCTAGATAAATACCTAATGGTTGTATGTAGGGATGAGGTTGTGGTTGTGGCTATGCATGATGCTGCGGCTATAGATGATGTTGCACCTACTATTGATGTTACGGCTGAGGACGGTGTTGTGGTTGTGGTTGTGGTTGTTGTTTTTGTGCAGCGATGTTGGATGAGAGCATGCACAAGTCCGTAGTCTCGTTTGGTGTCGGTGGTGGTGACACTAAGGGAAAAGGAGTCATCATGGTGGTATCGACAAACAACCCAAGGCCCACATTCAACAATGGGGAGGCTAGTATGTTGTCAACCATGGTGTTGATTGCAGGGATGACATTGGCGTGTGTGGTCGTCCGTTGCAAATCAATGGTGTTGATTGTAGGGATAACGTTGGTAGGTGTTGTTAGCCCTTGCGGATCATGATAAGTCAGTTGATCAACCATCATGATTTTCCCTTCATGGGGGAACATCATGAGACATAAGACAGTTGATGTGAAAACTCTCATAGAATACATATAAATTCTTCCGAGGAGAAGGTTATAGTCCAATTGAGCATTGACAACCTCTATGTCAATCAGAACTGTCTTCTCGGCTATTGTGATGGGGACGTGGGGGAAGATTCCTTGGGCTTTAGTGGGATGGCCATCATAATCCTATAGAGTTGTGGAGGATGGTTGCAGAATTGGGGTCCAAGTTTCTACCAGACTACGGTGGACATAACACACGTGGATGCCCCCTCATCCACTATGCATCGATGCAAAACCAAATTTTGGACAGACACCAGGATTTGAAAGGAAATGGTTGATGGCATCCGTGGTTCTCCATTCTCCATCTTGAATGTGATCAGCTTGGAGTCAGAGGGATCCACGGCACCAAGGGTAGCTAGTAAAGATTTCCACTATGTCGGGCACATTTTGAGTACCTCAAGAGCAGGCATGGAGGTTGGTGTTTGGGCCAAATCATCCACAATGTTGTAGCAGACAATAGCTCTAGTCGTGGAATTATTGGCAACCCAACGTATGGGGGGGCACAGGAAAGGGGGTAACTGAAGAGGTGCATTGACCAATTTGGACGTAGATTTCGTTGATGTGTTAGTGGGTTCGGTGTTGGTTCCGTACTGATTTCATATGGTTGTAGGTTGACCTCTTCAATTGTCATAGCTAGCAGGTGGTGAACACCTATTTCAGCCATGGGAGGTGCCCCTGAAGCATTGGGATTGGGTTGGGGAGGGGGTGCAGTTGCCACCAATCCTTGGACTGGTATGGTTTTTGAAGCACCATAGGAGGAGGTCCTTGTGGTGCTGGGTTGGGTTGAGCTTGGTCCATTGTGCTGGTTGCATGTTGCACCTCGTTCCTAATGGCCTGCTTGGTGCGGCCCATGAAGGGACACTCGAATGTGTAGTGCCTGTAGACCTCATAGAGTGTTCATGGTTGGTTCGTACGCAACAAGGTGTTGTGTCTCGGTGCATTTGGTCATGGAGGATTTTGGGCTGGCCAGTTAACCACGATAATGTTGGGAGGGTTTGGTTGTTGACCTCCTCCCTGCAGTTGATTATTAGCTTTGTTCCAAGGTCGGTTGTCTCTAGCTTTCCCTTGTTGGTTATTGGGGACTGGCTAGTTGGGACGGTTTTGTTGTGCAAACACCTATCCCAATGGAGCAGGTGGAGCAGGGGTGGGGGCTTGAACCGGTTGCACTGGTGGTGCATAGTAGATTTGGGTGGGTGGAAGTGCCACAAATGTGGGCATTTTCCCTGCGTATTGCTGTGTTAGCCAAGCCAAGTCCTGAGCCTGCTACGGTGGCACAGGTTGTACGTAAGAAGTTCTGGCTCTAGACTAGGACACCAATCTTGAATAGTCCAGAGTTTGGTTTTTGTAAGCAATACTAGTAGTGTTGCTTGGTTGTGGTGGTACTGCAGGTGGTGTTGGACGGTGGTGTGGTTGGTGAGAGACCGATCCTATGATGCCATCTGCAGCATCGAATGCCCCAAGTGCATCCTGGTAGGAGGTAACCATGTGAGGAGCATCTGGAATGACAGTGTAAAGATACCCAGACTATGCATAAATTAGATCGAACTGCTGGGATTTCAAGATGGCTTATTCTTTGGATTGGGGACATTCGGATGCGACTTCCTTTGCTATGGGTGGGAGCAAGGTCTTGAGGAACCAATATAGGAAGATCTTGTCATCGAGTTGGATCTTACAAAAACTCTGACATCACCACCACTCATGGATGTGGTCGATTATGTGGGTTGTAGTGTTCTGATGGAAAGATAACAAGATATCCACCCCTTTGTCATATCTGACGGGGAGTTGGAAATATTGCAGGAACATGAAATCCAGGGAGTTGAAATCCGGGTACGTGGCTTGTGGTAGCTCAATGTATCATTTGGCTGCAACACCTGTGAGGGTGCGTTGGAACAATATTATCCTAATTGAATCATCTACGATGCTATTTGATGAGCACCATAGATTAAATGTCATGATGTGGTTCTGGGGGCACTCCTCTGCCTTCCCTTCAAACTTGGGAATATCTGAGGGAAGTTTGGTTGGCATGGGAGGCCAAAAATTTTGATGGCAGATGGGGTCATTTGTTAACCGAGCCAAATCAAGAAAGTTGAGATGAGCCATGGAAGGAAGGTTTGACCCAGGTTGATGTGATATGGGGTAGAAATGGTGGTGGGGTTTGCAGGTGCCTAATGCACCTGCATAGCTAGGGTTACTTGTGGTGACATTGTAGATGGGTCAGTGCCCCCAAGTGTGGTGGGAGGGATAGTGTGGGTGGAAGGGTCATTGCCCCCATGTATGATAGGAGGGGAAGTGTGTGTGGAAGGGCCACTTCCCCCATACGTTGCAGGTGGGATAGCTTGAGTGGTCACTATAGGTGGTGGCAGTTGACTGATGACGGTTTGCATGACTGTGCTGGGGACACCTGCAGGGTTGTTGGTGACAGTTTGTGGTGTGGACATGGGTCCACTAGTGATTGCTATGATGGAAAATGGTTCCGGGTTTGCAGCAGCCATGGGGCTTGATGGTGCAGTGTGCAGGTCTGGTTCAAACTAATATGGGTTTGAATCTGAATCAGAGGCTGGTGTGAGAGGCCATCAAGAATGGTCTTGACGATGTCGGTTTAATGGCCTGAATTGTGGTGGTTCTCCTCTTCAGAGTGAGGAAGAGCGTGAGGGATCAATTGTGTTAGATTTGTGTATAAAACTAGTGGAAATGACTTTTTGGACCCCAGTTTCAATGGATTCCTATTGGCTGTAGATGGTCATTCAGCCACCAAGACTGCCAGAAGACAGCGCTTGGTTTTTTCCTCATAGGCATTCTACTCAATCGGTGGGGGTCGTTTCCCATTTCACTTGGAAATTCCTCTCAGCGGCTAGCTACTTTGGGGTTCCCATGGTACTCCTCACAATGAGTTTATGGGTTGATCCCAAGTACTTCCCACGGTTAAGGCAGTCAGGGACTTATTTCCTCAAAGACTGCATATTTTTTACTTAGTGTAAATTTGTAAATTTTAGTGGCTCTCTCAGCGTCATGAACTGAGTTGGGTTGATTTAGGTGGTATGGTGTGTATGTCTTTCTATTTTTTTGTTATCTCATGGCTGCAAATGGTTTATGAATATTCCACAGAGTTCATCATATTGTGGTTGAAAGTAGTAAATAAATAGAAATTTTGCAGACATATATCATTTTTTTACCCTGAATTGTGATAGCCTAACTAGGTGACTACCTTACACCTATATTCTTCTTCAACCAGGAGAAGGTGCTGGGCTCTCAATACAATGGGACTAAGCCCATCCATATAGCCATAGGTCACCTCTCAGATGCAAGTTTGTTCAATAGGGAGGATGCTTAGCACCGTGAGAAGCCCTCCTTCTCTACCCCCTCTACCTTCCAAGTCACCCATTTTTAGTGGTTTTGAACAATATTGGGTGAAGGGCCTATTACTATACAAGTTGTTCCCTTCGTCTTATCCTAGAATACCCCAAAGGGTGATGACTAGGTAGAGGAGGAAGGGTAAGCAAGATTGTTGATTTTAGGTAAGTTTTAGTTAAGCTATATTCATTAACCCAATTTTTTTTTAACTTACACTTTGCTCTAGATATGAAATTGTGATTAACATAAACATAAACATAAATGAAACAATTTGGATGGACAGATGTGGCTGAGCCACACTGACAGTCCTTAATTATTAAAAACCCAAGTCTAAGTGACATATCGCATGTTTCAGGTCAAATGTGGTGAGGGGGTCACCAAATTTTTCCAGAAATAGGCGAGGGGGTCGCTTAGATTTCACATACAGAAGCAGGCTGTCTTTTTGAAGGAAGTCGCACCATTCAAGGGTAAAAGAGCGACCTGGTCGCACCTGTGAGGCCTAAATGAGTGACGTGGTCCCGTGTTTAGGCCTGATAAGTGCGACGTGCTCCGGACTGGGATTTGTTTTTAGCCTGACTCAGATCCGACCGACAGTAACCTATATTGTGGCCAAATGGACTCGAATTTTCCATGTGGAGGCTTAGCAGTAACAGAAACTGTAAATAAACAAGATTTAAACTAGATTTGACAAAAAATTTAACCTAGGGCATGAATGGCTACCTTCCGTCTATAGGACGGAAGGGTAGGTTCCTACAAGTGAAATGCAAAAAAAATGGACAGAACAAAAAATGAAAGGAAATGGACAAGAAATAAATGGAATGGCTGGAAACCCCTCTGCAAACACTGTTAGGGTTATCTCCAACAACCTGCAAAAATATGTTAGAAATCAAAATACCTGCAAAACAGGTTAGAAACAAACCTGCAAACAAAAATGGGTTAGGAAAAAACTATAAAAACTAAAGCAAATGCAAAAAAAAGAACACTAGTATACCTTCTCTTTGGTGAAATGGGCCACCATGCCCTAGCTTGGAGAAGCACCTCTCTTGGATGGGGGAGTTATGGCTCAGTGGAGATGGAGGAGAGGGAGTGTGGGTGGATTGAGAGAAAAAGGGTCTCAAGGCATCCATGGGTAGCATAACAATATGCAAGGGAGAAGTGTTTTGAGAGTTACCCCCACCCTCTATTTATAGCATTTTTAGGGTTCTAAGCCCTTGGTCAGGGCTTTAGCCCCCTTTTTTGGGATTTTAGCCCCTTCCACCCTAACTTTAGTTCCTTTTAGGGTTTTAGGTCCCTTTGAGGGGTTTTAGCCCCTTTTTGGAGGCTTTAACCCCTGGGAGAGTTATTTAGGTTCTTTTTGGGGATTTTTAAGCCCTTTTACTCATTTTTAAGCCTTTTTGGGGGTGTGGGGGTCTAATGGGGTGATACGAAGGTCATGCATGGGTGTCCTTGTAGCACCTCGATTTTGACCCCATTTGCATTAAAGGTACATGATGTATATATTGTAATTAATCATGGTGAGGAGCTAAATGCAAAATCCCCACCATCGATTTGGTTGTGTTATGTTTCAGCAATTGGGATCGTTTTCGATGGTATATCGTGTCGTCTGGCACATTATAGTTCTGGCATCATGTAAACATGAAAAATTAATCAAAAACCTACAACCAGCTATGACGGTGCAACGTTAAATGAAAAGGGCATGATTTCTTAAGGATGAGGAGGGGGAAACGTTAAACCATGAGCCTATGGGAAAAATCCATGTGTGAGCCATTAAAATCCCTAATGTTAGTTGGGAAGTCATTGCTGGGAAGTGGTGGGTGGTAGGATTGTTATCCCTTTCCCACATGCCCAATCCACCAACGGACTCTCCATCTCTACGTGGGCAGGGAAACCACTACCCCACGACTCCATCCTTATCCATCCTCCCGCAAAAGAGCCGTTCCATTCACTCTCACGCGGAGGCGTTTTTTCTCTGTTAACCTCCTCACACATAGGTTTCGGCATCGTTTTGGGCTCTAGGTAGCGAGCTGAGGAAAGGGGTTCTTCCCAATGTCAACCACAATTTCGTATACAGAGCCATTCACCCTCGGGATATGGTGGGTATGTGTGTTTTCCCCTACCGGTTTGAGGTCGACATTTCTCATTATGGATTTGTAGTCTGCTTACATGTTTTCCCCTTTTTTTTGGAATGAGAACCAAACTTCCTCTCCCATTTTGGGACTATGTAATGTTCCCGTCACTTCATTGTGAGATGGGGCTATGATTATTTCCCTGATTTTGTGGTTGCCATTGTTTTCCCCCACATTGTTCATTGCTATGGAACCAATTATGTTTTGGCCTTGTTGTAGGTCATTGCAAGTCGTTTTGGCCACAATAGCGCCAAGAACGACCCAGGGTCAATTTTCTCCCCTGTCCAAGATGTGAATAGCTTGTTTGCTACATGCATGCAGTGGTTAGTATGCGGACTATTTTTGGAGTGGGGATGAGGGCTTGGTTTGCTTGACAAACCTGGTGTGTTTAGGAACCACACAGACAGAGCTAGGGGGCTAGATTTCTTTTCCACAATCCCCTGAATAGAACTGGGAGGGAGGTCAGGGCCCTAGGGACTGTATAGCAAAGAAGGGGCTGATTTCCTTGTGTTGGGTGTGTGTGGGTGTTCTAGAATCCATGCTAGTTCTGGTGTAGGTGTCCTTAGCAACGTAATGATGTCACCAGCTTAGCAATTAGCCTCTCCCAACTCCTCAATGGCCTGACAAACCCAACTGTGTTGGCTTGGATGATCTGTTGTGTTGTGTATCCTTGGATATGTGTAAGCCTGCTTGTCCTTATTCCTTGGGGACTCCATGCCCAACTCAGGGGTGGCAGTGCCGCTGAAAGATTAAGGAGCACGTTGGCCTATGGTTGGGGTGGAACGTTGCAGCGACATAGCTGGTTGCAGGACAAGATCTTTATAAGATAAGTATTCTTGACCATTTCGTCTCTACAATTATATTTATTGTCTAATGAATGATGATGAACATGTTGAATGCTAGAATGAACGTATGTTTTCTTCCACTGTATGATGAATAATTATGTATCTATGCATCATTTATGTTCAAGCATTTAAATTTTTAGGTATATCTTCATAGGGATTTTAGCCCACATGTTAATGTTATGGTAGCGTCCTCTTCACCAGTCGGAGGGTCAGGGATGTTACAGAATGGTATTGTTACCACCTAAGTTGTACTTAGTGGTTTTTTATCAAGTGATCCTGGTGAACTGGATAGGGTTAGCTTGTTCGGACTTCAAAAGACCTTTGGAAGTACTTCTGGGAAGTGCTTGTTGTATCATATCACATGTTCATACCCCATGGGGGAATTGTAATAAATGTTCTAGTATGATAGTGTCTGTAAAAGACTCGGTCTATTAGACTTTATTTCTCAATCCAATCAGCCCAGGGTGTTTTTTCCCTTGGTTATTATTGGTTGTTGAACAAACGACTGATAATTTCTGAGTTTTTCACTCCATAACTCCAAAGTTGGGGTGGTCAGCTTGGCATTTAGGCCTATTGAGGTTATTAGAGTCTATGTGTCAATGTATAAGCATGCTAGACATCATGGTCGAGTCATATGAACATGTCTAAGCCCCCCTAGGTGTTTTTCAATTTTTCAATTTTTTGGTTTTTTCAGTGTTTTTTATTAAAAATTTAATTTTTCCAAAACTTAGGCTATTTTTTAATAGTTTAATTGGAAAAATTGATTTTGTAATAAAAGTGGGCCAAATAATCGGTTTCAGTCATGTAGGTGCTCATTTTCAAGATAAGAGCACCATGTAAACCCATGGACCCACTATTTCCTGAGTTTTGAGTGATTTTCCATCATTCAGGTCAGAAAGCCCCAAAAATCAATTATTGATTATTTTAATTAATAAATTGATGAATAATGGAGCAAATCCAAAATCATAAATCAGTAGATTCTCAGCCGATTTGATTGAAATCAGTCAGATCTGAAGCAGATTGACTGGATTTGTAAAATCCTTGACTGAAGGAGGTGATCAAATCAGATCCAGAGTTGATCTTCACCTATCTTCATGGGGAATTGTGCCCTCTCTCTCTCCTCCACATGTGTGGACTCTCCTGGATGCTCTGTGGACTGATGTGTCGGTGTATGGGTTGATGTGTTAGCTCAATCAGGCCCCCGTTTGACAAGTAGGCTCAGTTCAGCTTCAGTTTTTCATTGATGAACTCTCCATCAGTTGATTTCATCTGATTCCATGAGGAATTATGTCCCCCTTGGGCTGGATGTCTTGTATTTTGTATATATCCATGCACAACCTCCTCTTCCAAGCTAGTTAGAACTGGGATTGAGGTGCTGCTGCTATTGTACTATTGTAATTCTTCATTTGAAATAAAGAAAAGATTTGGAGGCTAGATGGTGTTGTTCCATTACATGTGTGGATGATTATTGCCATTATTTTACTGAGGTAACCTGTATCTGTATTCATTTTTTGCTAATTGCTTGTAGATCCATTGTTAAGATTGATAATAGGCTTATTATAATCTTGATAGGAAAAGTGATTTTCAATAAGTTTATTGACCATCTCCTTCCTTTGATGCATGTTTAGAGATCTAGATTCAACATGTCCTATAAGCTTATATGCATGTTATTTTGAATCTCTGTGTATGTACTAATCGGATCTCACAAGTTTCTTGGCAAGTTCTTTGATTTCAGTTGAGCTACAGGTTCCTAAATTGGAGAGGATGCTGATATAGTTTGATTATTCACTCTCTTGAAAACCTTCCAAAGGCATATTCCCTTGACATTCCACCTGAAAGCTCCACTGTGGATCTTCAAGGAAACCGACATTTCTCTCCTCCTCTTCCTCCCTCAAAATCAACATTTTTACCCGGTTACTTTGTTCATAGCTTTGATTGTGCTTAGATATATCATCTTAAAAGTAATTCCAACATAGATCTATATTATCAAATCCCATAGTATACATCTTGCAATTAAAAAGTTTCATAAGCATTCTAGATCTAGCTTTAGGGAAATCATCCTTTTTGCATGGAAATTTGAAGAAAACTTGTATCTTTCATGCATTAGATTTAATTTTTCTGTTATAAAAGATAAATCCAAAAATCAGTGCATATTTCATTGGCTGCACAAACATCAATCCAAGATCCCAAGGAAATCTTGCTTCCTTGGTTCCTTTTTCACTTGTTTAGCTAGTTTTAACTCCATCTTTTTTGAGTTAAGGTAGGCTGATACAAAGGTAATATTAAAGTTATTTTGGGAATATTTTATTATAAAATTCTCACTTTTTTTTATTAGGTGTAACAGAAAATAAAGGAAGCTTCTGTTCGGAAGTGTCTTTAGGAGCGTTCAAATCCCCCCAGGGGTCTCCCATTTGACTAAAAGCTTTGATTTTTGAACCTTGTAATCTCTTGATTTCAATCCATATAAGGATCAAGATAAATTATATTATTTCTATGATATTGTAACCGCTGTTAATAAAATTATTTTTGAATAGGCTCTTTCGAGCCCATTCCCCATCCCCCCTGGGGGGATTTGCGTCGGTGTCCTTCTTGTTGCTTTTTGCTCATTTATTTCAAAATAGTATTGATATAATATGTAGGGTAGTATAATTTATTTTATTATTAATTTAATATTCCATACTTTATATTTCAAAGTAATCTTAATACTTACCCCATGACTTCCCGATTGACCCGAAAGGGGAAAGAGATTCGTGGTAGGACTAATTAGAAAACTAGAATTGTGTATCGATTTTATTTTGATCATTTTTTTTCAGCTATTATAAAATTAACCCCTCCTTGATTCCCCGATTGATATCCACTTGGATCGAAAGAGGTTCCTGGAGGGTTTTCTTTTAAATAAGAACACCCAATTTAAAACTTACTAAAATTGACAAGGCTCCAGTGTGTATGCTTTGTACTTGGCTACGGTTCATCCGATAAGTCAAGATGTATCAAAATAACTTGAGTGAATAGTATAATTAGGACTCACTCTCCCAAATTAACAAACCAACAGGTGAAAATCCAACACCTAGATCGAACCATCACGGTGGAAAAATACCCAAAGGAAGTGGGAACTTCTGAAAGTGACCTCAGGGCGTCGATCTCTGTCACACCGTAACGGGTGCATTATGAACAATAGCCCCAGAGACTCCATTTCAGCCCACATATTCCTTGCGGGTAGCCGTGAAGGTTTAGTTTTGGACATACTCCAAGTACTCTAGGGTATATCTGGAGTCCCCCCATTGCCTAATTTTAATCAACTCACACTTCAATTTTAACTTAAAACATACCAAGAGGTCATCGCAAAACACTCACTCCAAGCATGCACAAGTACATTGTTTCTATTTTTTGAATCCATTCTAAGGCACTGGTTATTTTCTTGTTTTATATATATATTGTGTCTCAGCATTGTGCTTTCGTGTGTTCATCTTTTGTATCTTGCCATCTTTGATCATCTATATTTAAATTGTAAACTCCTAAGTAACTCAATCAGTTTAACATCACAACACTGAGTAATTATCCTTAGTAACTTAATGGGGTCTACCCCCCTTGGCTCTGTTAGGATTTGAGCCTAAATGGAGGAGTCAAGAACAAGGTGACAGCCTTGACTCGAGAGTTGACCCCAAGGACACACCGAGTGGCTTGAAGATTTCTGCCACGTGACCTAGGTGTGTGAAAGGTGGCAATTTTTTTTGGCACCGTTGTTGGGGATAAATATTTTTATTCTCGAGTATGACTTACCTTGACTTTTTTCTAAACAACTAAAAAGAAAAAACTTTTGATTGATATAGTCTTTAAAAAAAAACATAAAAATTAAAACTCGATCCATCTGGCGACTCCACTGTCTAACATCCCTTCAAGAATTTCTACTTGAAGAAATAGCTGACAGTTATTCAATCCTCTCCCTAATCCCAAAAGGTTTATTAGGGAAATATTGAATAGGCATACTTCTCATAGAAACCTTGAATATTTAGGAGACCAATCCCTCTCAGATATCCATCACATATTTGTAGAGTGTCAGACCTTCCAATCTCAAGAAATGACGGAATTTTACAAACCCCTTGACTTTTCTTAGATAGAAGGTGCTCCTCATGACATTCTAAATGATTCTATCAAGAATCTCCCCATATTCGAGGGAAATAATGCCGTCACTGCCAAGACTCACCTCCGAAATTTTGAAAAGCACCTGGTCAGCTACTGCAATAATGCTGCCTCTAACCATGAAGATGTTAAAATGAAGCTCTTTGATTTATCCTTAGAGGATGATGTTGTGGAGTGGTATGGTGAACTTGGTGATGATTCATATAAAATCCTTAATGAATTCCTAGAAGGTTTTAAGAAGAAATGGGGGGAAAAGAAAGAACCAAGACATTTTCTTGATGCCCTTCATAATATAAAGAAGATGGAAAATGAAACCATTGATGAATTTAATACTAAGTTCAGACGTGTGGTTGTGGACCTTCCTAGAGAAATCAATCCAAGGGATGTATCCATCCTCATATATTACATCGAAGCTTTCACTAGGGATTTGAGGTACCATTTAAGGGACAAAGATCCGACCGATCTAAAAACTGCTCAGGATCTGGCCGAGAAAATAGAAAAGAATATGTAATCTTCGGGAAAATCCAACATTCTAGATTACACTAGGGGAAACACTTCATACAACAAAGAGAAGGGAAAGGACATTGAATTAGAGGAAAAGGAAACCTCTAAAGACCCCATGGAAAAGGTAACTAGCCTGTTTGAAAAAATGGTCACTAGTCAGAACCAACTCATGGCAAACCAATCTGTACAATTGAATAATATTCAGAACAGAATAATCACACTGGAAATAAATAATGGACCTAGGAACTTTTAGCCTAAACAGAATCAGGTGTATCAGAAGAAGGCTCCTCAACATGAACCTAGGATTCCAAACCAGTTAGACTCAACTAACCTGGTAGATGACGTCATTCCATGGTGTAGACCATGTGATCAATTCCACCTAGAAGACACTTGCTATATAGAAAACCAAGTTATAAAACATGGAATGGTGGAGGTCAATAATCAGGAAACAACATCAGGTGAGTCTGATCGTGTGTACATGGTAGGCCGAACCTATCCTTTATCAAACCAGCATTGGCAGCAGGCCACAGATTACGGTTTCGAGAAGGATCTCCTTTCTAAATTTTATGGTGTAACACCTTCTCCGGAAGCAATTAAGGAAATGAAGGAGGCCAAGTTCAAGGGAGTTGTGTATCAAAGAAGAGAGAAGCCATCACCATCTAAATAGTACAAGCCAAAGGTAACCACTCCTCCCCTCCCAGATCCTCCTATTGTCCCTGAGTCAAATATTGATATGGGAGAATAGATAAGTAGTGCTAATATTCATGTTTATGCAACTGATGTCCTTAAAATTCCCGGTCAAAAATAAAATTTGTTGATATCCTTAGAGGATAGTCAAAGTAAAGCTCATAATATTATCGAAGAGGATCCTCTTCCTAATAACAATGCTATATTTGAATCTGAACATATTGAACCTATAGATATGCCATAGTCCTCAACAGTGTTGATCCAAGAAGAGAAGACCACCCACCTTTTTATGTCTCCCTCTTAGTTGATAAACTTCTCCTTCATAACTGTATGTTAGATTCAGGTGCTTCATCAAATGTGATGACAAGGAAAGTAATGGAGCAGCTAAATCTAAGGGTCGCCCGACCCTACCACAATGTTTGTGCCATGGATACAAGAGAAGTTGAAGTGGTAGGGATAATCTTAAATTTACAGGTTAAGTTGGCTAAGTATCCTGATATCGACATGTCAATGGATGTGGTGGCGATAGATGTTCCAGATAATTGGGGTATGATGCTATCTAGAAAATGGGCCGCAAATCTTAGTGGGCACATTCAAATATATTGGACATATGCTACTATACCTGCATCAGAGAACACTAGCGTGATTCTCCACAGAGAAAAGCTGAGGAAACGATATGTAGAAAACCCTAAGAAGCACGGAAATGAATTTGTTCATTTCACTGATAATTTTGGAAACTATGCTATTTTGTCAAATTTCATGGCCCCTATTAAGGAAAACATTAAAAATGAAAAGATCGATGAAGTTTGGCAAATGTACTTTGATGGGGCTTATTCCAAAACCGGAAAGGGTGCAAGCATCGTGATCATCTCTCCTTTAGATAAAATCTACAATTTTGCATTCAGGTTAGAGTTTGAAGCATCAAACAATGTAGCTGAGTATGAGGCATTGATCCTAGGGTTAGAAACTGCTAAATATATGGGGATAAAGATGTTGAACATAAAGGGTGATTCAGATCTAGTTGTCCTCCAGATTAAGAATCGGTATCAATGCAAAAATGACAGACTAAGAAAGTATAGAAATTCCACATGGGACACTATGGAATGGTTTGATGCACTCAACATTCAAAAGGTCCATAAGGAAATGAATGGGTTAGCAGATAAATTGGCAGTAGAAGCATCCACCCTCTAGCCATAGGATGAAATGATTAATGGGAATGGAAAGATGGAAATTAATTTCAGACCTTCAATACTAGATAATATAGACCATTGGCAGGTGTTCAAAGATGATGAGAAACTCTTGAGATTCATCCACAATCTGCAAGAGTTCGAAGGATGCAAGATCAGTTATCAACAGGAAGGTAAAGAGTATCAGTAGTGCAAGGATAATGAAAGGAATCACATCCTGAGTAGCCTTATGGATTTTGAGAATCTTTTCGATCGACAGGATCATCATAAAAAACAAAAAGAAGAAATAAAAATTGGGAATTATATAGAAATAAACATAGGAACTGACAAGGATCCCAAGTTAATAAAAATTGGAAAGGGTACTTCAGAAAAGGAAAGGAACAATTTGATCAACCTAATCAAAGAGTATAGAGATGTGTTGGCCTTTAGTTATGATGAGCTTAAATCCTATAGGGAGGATGTGTTTCAACACACTATTCCCCTCATAGAAGAAGCTAAGGAGGTCAAACCTTTCCGACAAAAAACTTAGGCAAAAAAATCCTAAGTTGGCCCCCATTGTGCAGAAGGAACTTCAAAAGATGTTAGCGGTAGGGATTATAGTACCTACAAGACATTCATCTTGGTGCTCCAACTTAGTTGTTGTCATAAAAAATAATGGATCAATTATAATATGTATAGATTTTAGAAATATGAATACATCATGCCTCAAAGATAATTACCCATTACCCGACATGGAAACATTTCTTCAAAGAGTAACATGATCAGGAATGATGTCCATGTTGGATGGTTTTTCCGGTTATAACCAAGTGTTGGCAAATAAAGAGGATCAACACAAGACAACATTCACCACACCTTGGGGTACCTATAAATTTCTAATAATTCCTTTTGGCTTATTGAATACAGGTGCCACCTTCCAAAGAGCCATGGATTTTGCCTTCAAAGAACTTATAGGCAAAATAATCGAAATATATCAGGATGACTTAACTGTTTTTTCAAAAGAAAGATCTGACCACATAAGTCATCTTAGGAAGGTTTTTACAAGATGTTAGAAATATGGTATTTCCTTGAATCCCGCCAAGTCAATCTTTGGAGTTGATGAAGGCAAGTTGTTGGGGCACATCATTTCTAAAGATGGTGTCAAGGTTGATCCTGAGAGAGTTGAAGCTATTAAGAAAGTCCCCTTGCCTCAGAATCTAAAATCTCTCCCATCCTTTAATGGTCAAATCAATTTCATAAGAAGATTCATACCAAATTTAGCATAATTAATGAAACCTCTACAAAATATGTTAAAGAAAGATGCAAAGTTTGAGTGGACGGATGAAGGGAAATTTGCATTCAAGTCCATCAAAAACGCCATATCCATGTCCCCAGTCTTGACTAGTCCAGATTATTCCAAAGAATTCCAGATATTTTCCTTTTCCTAAGAAGACACCATTACCGGTGTTTTACTTCAAAAGAATAAAGAGGGACAAGAGAAACCCATAGCCTTTATGAGTAGAGCCTTACAAAATTCAGAATTGAAGTATACCACGATGGAGAAACAGGACTATGCTCTT
This sequence comes from Pseudotsuga menziesii, assembly GCA_001517045.1. NCBI lineage: Eukaryota > Viridiplantae > Streptophyta > Pinopsida > Pinales > Pinaceae > Pseudotsuga > Pseudotsuga menziesii. The sequence goes on from LPNX010839654.1 coordinate 748,594, forward strand.
GTCAAGTCCCTTAAACATTTCAGAACTTATATAGGCTACTCCAAAATCATTGGATATGTACCCCATGCAACTGTCAAAGATATCATGTCTCAGCAGGATTGTCTAGGAGTCAGGGGTAAGTGGGTTTCAAAGATTCAAGAATATGATTTGGAGATAAAACCTACTAAATTAATTAAGGGAAAGGGTCTTGCTAAGATGTTGACCTAGGGAAATGAAAAGGCTTTAGGAATAATCTGCCAGAGTAGCAATTTAGAGCAAAGTGTATCAGATGAGCTTCAGAGATTAGAACAACACCCCTGGTACGCCGACATCATATTTTTCCTCCGCAACCTTACATGCCTCGATCACTTACTTGGCCATAAAAGAAGGGCATTAAGGTTAAAGGCAACTAAGTATTGTTTTACCAAAGATGGTTTGGGTTGGAGAAACCCCGATGGTTTAATACTTAGATGTGTCGATGAACCTGAGTCCAAGAAACTCATGGTTGAGTTCCATTCAGGATTTTGTGGTGGACATTATGCAGCAAAAAAAACCACCCACAAAATCCTTAGAGTAGGCTACTATTGGCCAAACCTATTTTCAGATGTGCACAAGGCCGTCAGAGTTTGCCCCTAGTGTCAGTTATTCACCAAAAAGCAACAAATGAAAGCCTTGCCTATAAATCCAATAGTAATCCAAGCCCCTTTTCTGCAATGGGGGCTTGACTTCATTGGTAAGTTCAAAGATAACTCGAGTAATGGTTACTCTTGTATTCTTACCGCCACTGATTATTTTACCAAGTGGGTAGAGGAGATACCCACCAAGAAGGCAACCGATGCTATAGTCATGGATTTCTTAGAAGATAAGATTATCATAAGATTCGGTGTGCCAACTATAATAATCACAGATAATGGCCCATGCTTTGTTTCTTCCGAGATGTCATCTTTTTGTTTCAAGTACGGAATTGTCCTGTCTCACTCATCCAATTACTATCCCCAAGGAAATGGTCTTGCAGAATCAAGTTACAAGAACTCAATGACCATAATCAAAAAAATTATGGGCAACAATAAGAAGGCTTGGGATAGAAAAATCAAATTAGCATTATGGGCCGACAGGATCACTAAGAAAAGTTCAACTGGGAGGAGCCCTTTTGAACTAGTCTACGGCCTTGATGTCACCTTACCAGTCCATCTAAAGCTTCCGGTTTATCAGCTCCTCCAGACTTTCAGCTCAGATCAAGAGGCCATCCAAAATAGAATAAACCAGTTGATCAAACTAGATGAGAGCAGAAGAGACTCTCTTGACCATAGTATCAAAAATTCAGACAAGGTCAAGAGAGCCTTTGATAAGTCTACCTAGCCAGGGTCCTTCCGAATAGGTGACACGGTTTTACGTTGGGACAAATGACAGGAAAAACCTGGGAAACATGGAAAGCTCAATAGGTTATGGTTGGGACCATACATCATCGATGAAATAGCAGGAAAGAACTCCTTCTATCTAAATAACCTAGAAGGAGAAAGGTTGAGCCTGCCAATGAATGGTTTCCTCCTCAAGTTGTTTTTCACCGACATGGTTTGATGCCTTTATTGGCATCGGTGGTTTCAGGGCCAATTTCTAAACCTTGCCTTGCATGTATTTCTAAATTGTATATATCATGTTGTTGCACCATAGACATTGTTGTATTATAGTTATTTTGTACCATGTTGAAAATTTTCCTTTATATATTAGTTTTTGTAAAATATTCCCTTTTGCACATTATAGATTAACTATGTACATTAGTTTGCTTTTATAGCTAATTTTTTCTCATGTATACATGTTACTGACTAAATCTAATTGCCTTGTAGGACCTAGAGATTCCTGAGTTCTCACATCCTCTCCTTTGAACAGAAGATCAGTCAGAGAATGTGTCCCTAGATGGAGCCAGAATGTTACCACCTAAGTTGTACTTAGTGGTTTTTTATCAAGTGAGCCTGGTGAACTGGACATGGTTAACTTGTTCGGACTTCAAAAGACCTTTGGAAGTACTTCTGGGAAGTGCTTGTTGTATCATATCGCATGTTCATACCCCATGGGGGAATTGTAATAAATGTTCTAGCATGATAGTATCTGTAAAAGAATCGGTCTCTTAGACTTTATTTGTCAATCCGATCAGCTCAGCGTGTTTTTTCCCTTGGTTATTATTGGTTGTTGAACAAACGACTGATAATTTGTGAGTTTTTCACTCCTACCTCTAAAGTTGGGGTGGTTGGCTTGGCATTTAGGCATATTGAGGTTATTAGAGTCTATGTGTCAATGTATAAGCATGCTAGACATCATGGTTGAGTCATATGAACATGTCTAAGTCCCCCTAGGTGTTTTTCAATTTTTCAATTTTTTGGTTTTTTCAGTGGTTTTTATTAAAAATTTATTTTTTCCAAAACTTAGGCTATTTTTTAATAGTTTAATTGGAAAAATTGATTTTGTAATAAAAGTGGGCCAAATAATTGGTTTCAGTCATGTAGGTGCTCATTTTCAAGCTAAGAGCACCATGTGAGCCCATGGACCTATTATTTCCTAAGTTTTGAGTGATTTTCCATCATTCAGGTCAGAAAGCCCCAAAAATCAATTATTGATTATTTTAATTAATAAATTGATGAATAGTGGAGCAAATCCAAAATCATAAATCAGTGGATTCTCAGCTGATTTGATTGAAATCAGTCAGATCTGAAGCAGATTGACTAGATCTGACAGATCCTTGACTGAAGGAGGTGATCAAATCAGATCCAGAGTTGATCTTCAGCTGTCTTCATGAGGAATTGTATCCTCTCTCTCTCCTAGACACGTGTGGACTCTCCTGGATGCTCTGTGGACTGATGTGTCAGTGTTTGTGTTGATGTGTTAGCCCAATCAAGCCCCCAATTGACAAGTAGGCTCAGCTCAGCTTCAGTTTTTCATTGATGAACTCTCCATTAGTTGATTTCATCTGATTCCATGAGGAGTTGCGCCCCCCCTGGGCTGGATGTCTTCTATTTTGCATATATCCAGGCTTAGCCTCCTCTTCCAAGCTAGTTAGAACTGGGATTGAGGTGATGCTACTATTGTACTATTGTAATTCTTCACTTGAAATAAAGAAAAGCTTTGGAGGCTAGACGGTGTTGTGCCATTACATGTGTGGATGATTATTTCCATTATTTTACTGAGGTAACCTGTATCTGTATTAATTTTTTGCTAATTGCTTGTAGATCTGTTGTTAAGATTGATAATAGGCTTATTATAATCTTGATAGGAAAGGTTCTTTTCAATAATTTTATTGACCATCTCCTTCCTTTGATGCATGTTTAGATATCTATATTCAACATGTCCTATAAGCTTATATGCATGTTATTTTGAATCTCTGTGTATGTACTAATCGGATCTCACAAGTTTCTTGGCAAGTTCTTTGATTTCAGCTGAGCTACAGGTTCCTACATTGGAGAGGATTCTGATATAGTTTGCTTATTCACTCTCTTCAAAACATTCCAAAGGCATATTCCCTTGACATTCCACCTCAAAGCTCCACTGTGGATCTTCAAGGAAATCGGCATTTCTCTCCTCCTTTTCCTCCCTCAAAATCAAAATTTTTACCCGTTTAATTTGTTCATAGCTTTTATTGTGCTTAGATATATAATCTTAAAATTAATTCCAACATATATCTATCTTATCAAATCCCATAGTCTATATCTTGCAGTTAAAAAGTTTCATAAGCATTCTAGATCTAGCTTTAGGGAAATCGTCTTTTTTGCATGGAAATTTGAAGAAAACTTGTAGCTTGCATGCATTAGATTTATTTTTTATGTTATAAAAGATAAATATAGAAATCAGTGCATATTTCATTGGCTGCACAAACAGAAATACAAGATCCCAAGGAAAGCTTGCTTTCCTTGGTTCCTTTTTCACTTGTTTAGCTAGTTTTAACTCCATCTTTTTTGAGTTAAGGTAGGATGATCCAAAGGTACTCTTAAATTGATTTTGGGAATATTTTATTATAAAATTCTCTCTGTTTTTTATCAGGTGTAACAGAAAATAAAGGAATCTTCTGTTCAGAAGTGTCTTTAGGAGCGTTCAAATCCCCCAGGGGTCTCCCATTTGACTAAAACCTTTGATTTTCGCACCTTGTAATCTATTGATTTCAATAAATATAAGGATAATGAGGAATTATATCATTTCTCTGATATTGTAACCTATTTTAATAAAATTATTTTTGAATAGGCTCTTTCGAGCCCATTCCCCATCCCCCCTGGGGGGATTTGCGTCGGTGTCCTTTTTGTTGCTTTTTGTTCATTTCTTTCAAAATAGTATTGATATAATATGGAAGGTAGTATAATTTATTTTATTATTAATTTCATATTCCATACTTTATATTTCAAATTAATCTTAATACTTACCCCACGACTTCCCGATTGACTCGAAAGGGGAAAGAGATTCGTGGTAGGACTAATTAGAAAACTAGAATTGTGTATCTGTTTACTTTTGATCATTTTTTTTTAGCTATTATAAAATTAAACCCTCCTCGATTCCCCAATTGGGATCCACTTGGATCGAAAGAGGTTCCTGGAGGGTTTTCTTTTAAACAAGAACACCCAGTTTAAAACTTACTAAAATTGACAAGACTCCAGTGTGTATGCTCTGCACTTGGCTGCGGTTCATCTGATCAGTCAAGTTGTATCAAAAGCACTTGAGTGACTAGTATAATTAGGACTCACTCTCCCAAATTAACAAACCAACAGGTGAAAATCCAACACCTAGATCGAACCATCACGGTGGAAAAATACCCAAAGGAAGCGGGAGCTTCTGAAAAGTGACCTCGGGGCACCGATCTCTGTCAGACCCTAACGGGTGTGTTATGCAAAATAGCCCCAGAGACTCCATTTCAGCCCACATATTCCTTGCGGGTAGCCGTGAAGGTTTAGTTTTGGACATACTCCAAGTACTCTAGGGTATATCTGGAGTCCCCCCTTTGCCTAATTGAAATCAAATCACACTTCAATTTTAACTCAAAACATACCAAGAGGCAATCGCAAAACACTCACTCCAAGCATGCGCAAGTACATTGTTTCTATTTTTTGACTCCATTCTAAGGCACTAGTTATTTTCTTGTTTTATATATACATTGTGTCTCAGCATTGTGCTTTCGTGTGTTCATCTTTTGTATATTTCCATCTTTAATCATCTATAGTTAAATTGCAAACTCCTAATTAACTCAATCAGTTTAACATCACAACACTAAGTAATTATCCTTAGTAACTTAATAGGGTCTACCTGCCTTGGCTCCATTAGGAGTTGAGCCTAAACAGAGGAGTCAAGAACAAGGTGACAGCCTTCACTCAAGACTTGCCCCCAAGGACACACCCAGTGGCTTGAAGATTTCTTCCATGTGACCCAGGTGTGTGAAAGGTGAGAAGAGGTATCAGAGATAAAGTTGCAGCATGGGCCTGAATGGGCCATGAAGATAAGTGATAGAGCCTATAGGTTGCAGCATCAGCCTTAGAGAGCCATGAAAAATCAACTAGTAGGGGCAGGTTTCCCTCTTCCCAGAAGAAATATGAATGACACAAAATTTTGGTGGAAAATCTTCTAAGTTCCAAAACCATCGGACCATAGGGGGACTAAGTGAGAATCCCCTCCGATACACCAGCAAGTGTAGTCGGAAGGTCATCCAACGAGGGGTAGGCAGAAAAGCATTTTCGAAAAAAAATTCTAAGAGCCAAGCTGTCAGCTCATTAGAGGACTTAGTGGGAAGCCCTACCGATGAGGCAGACCGATTATTCTGACGATCATCCGATACAGACCTCGGCAACTATGAAGTTTAGTGAATCGACTAGCCGATGATATGACAACGGAGGAAGGAATTTGTGGAAATTTTCCTAAGTGTTCATCGGCTGTCGATAGTAGATAGTGGAAGGTGGAGCCACAGTTTCAATGGAGAATAGCCAAAGACCACTGAAACATCGGCCTTTTTTAGTTGAAAGACCATTCAAAAGAGGCCATCGAAAACCAACAGAGTTTAGTTGTTTGAATTGCCAATAATTAGAGGATGGAAACACCAATACATCGACAGGAAAAAGGTGAAGGCGCCAAAGAGAAAGGAGGATTTTTTGCAAAAAAATTGATGTTGAAAGCGCTGATGATACGTCGATGGAACTTAGTTGTTTGAGGCGCCGATACGTCGATGGAGGATAGAAGACGTAAGCACCGATACGTCGACGGTCAAAAGAATATTAAAGAGAAAATAAAAAAATTTCTAAGTCACGAAACCTCATCGCCATCAGCGACAATTAGAGGATGAGGGTGTCAATGATGAAGGGTTTCAATGTAAAATAGATGAAGGTAAAGCCACATTTTTGGTAGAGATCTTCCAAAGATCACCGAAACGTCTGTGAAAAATAGACAACATAGGCGCCGATGTGTCGGTGGAAGAAATTTGATAGAGAAAACTTTTGAAAATTCCTCTAAGTATGGAAATCATCGGCAAAATTTAGATGATAGAACCGTCAATGCGGCAGCTAACATCGAAAGAAATTAGTTGTTTCAGTCGCTAATGAACTGCATCGAAAAAATTTAGTTTACTTTGCATCCACCGTTGCGGCTGGCTAGTGGACTATCCTTCCGATGGATAGAGTCTCTGACCGCCGATGCCGTAGAGGATAGTTGTGCCGATAGCTGACGCAACGGAAAAATTTCCAAAATTTTTCTAAGGCATGAGATCATCGGCAATTGAAAAAGTTTAGTTGTTGGGATCATCGATGACTAGAGGACCAGATCGCCAATGAATAGAAAATGAAGCTGCTGAGCCTAGTGAAGTGGATTGGTGAACGTTAGTTGAAGGAAGAGTTGATGCAAGAATAAAATCCCAAATTTTTTCTAAGTTTGGTATCCATCAGCGATCGACAAAAGTTAGTGGTATTGGTTGCTGATCAACATTAAAAGAAGTTAGTGGTTCGTGCCCCCGCTGTTGTAGAAGTATAGAGCACTAATATTTCAATGGATAAAGGTTCTGACTACCAATTCCATGATAGTTGTGCTTTAGATCGCCGATCAGAAGATTACAGTTAATGAGACCGCCAATCGGAAAAGTTAAGGCTTGTGGAACTTCCATTATGGAAGTCTATGGGACTAAATGTCCGATACCATAGTGGGATGTCATTTAGAATACCAATAGGATTATGACCCATAGAAACCTTAGAAGGTTCATTGGCCACCGTTGTGAAAGCATAGAAAACTAGCCACCCGATGCACAGAGCACCCAATCGTTGATGCAGCGGTTAGTCGATTTTCTCGCCAATGCGATAAGACTTAAGGGTCCCAATCACTGATGAAGTTCGAAGAGATAGATCACTACGGACCCAATACGGAGGAGGAAATTAGACAAGAGGATCACCAATAAAACCTAGAGTATTAGACCACTACAAGCCCGATACAGTGGAAGGAAGTAGATGAACAGGCTGCCGATGAGCACGAAGAAAACTAGAGCTTTTGACCACTGCAATGTCAGAAATTTAGTTGGAAAGAGATCCGATTGGGGAAAAGGAATTTTTGGGGTTTTCAAGTGGGAATTTTTAGTGGATTTTTACCAAACTGCTAGTGTATTACAAGGCTGAAAAGGAATAAATTACCAGGTGGCTGAGGTTGGCACTTCAGACCAGAATACATTTGGTAAAAAGCATCATTTTTGAAGCAGTTTGGTTGTCACACCAAAGGTCAGAATGAAGCATGTGGATAGGCGTTGGAAAGCTTATCCAGCAGGGAACAAGGGAGAGTCACCAAAATTTGAGTGTGAAGTAGAAAAGTACTAGTGATTGATTGAAAGAGAAATGTGCTGCTATCAATATGGACAAATCTGGGAATCACATACCTAGAGGTAGCAAGACCATGAGGTCAAACCAGCTGTTGTGTGGAAGAGGAGTTCCATGCAAGGATGAGGGAATTGAAAAGGGAAATTTCCTTGAACCCTATATTATTAATTAGGATTGCAAGTTTTATACATGAAATGTATGAGGATATGCCTTGTATGCATAAGATATCACATGAGAATTATACATTTATAATGAGCCACTAATGATAATTATTGCATTGGTGTTGTCATTAGTGGAAAAACAAACGACAACATGGACATGGCTGAATATGTTGCAGATGCTGACAAATGTGACTAGCAACCCTATGGAGAAAGGGATAAGGAAACAAGTCTAGAATCAAAAGTTTGATAAAGTGCATGAAGAGGGTAGTCATGATCGATTGACTACCGAAAATGCTCTACAGAAGGGTAAGGTGGTACACATGATACACTTGTGAAGTAAGAAGTATCTGAACATTTCATTTTGGCATAAATGATGTGACCTTGAAAATTTTAGTATGATAGTGATTGCGTGAAGTAAATGAGTTTTGGTAATATTGATATGATTAATAGCTGGAAGTGTTTGAATCTTATAAATTCTGAAAATGATTTAGTGATTGTTGCAGCAATGAAAAAGTTATACGCATCAAGGCTTACTAAGTGTTTGGCTGACTGAGGTTCAGGTTTCAGGTAGATTGTTTGGGGCATGGAAAAGTGGGTAATACCATGACAAAGACCAGAATCTACCATGTGAAAGAGCCAAACATCATGATAAGAGTCTCATGGTTGTGAACATAGTTTGTATGCTGAATGAATTGTCAATTTAAAATTGTAAATTTCAGATTTAAGAAATTGCTGACAACTACTAATCACTATTGTCTTGCATACAATTGTGTTAGGAGGATGCATTGTAAGAGGGTGTTCATGTTATGCTAGTAAGCATAAAATCATAATGGCCATGATGGTGCTGCTTACAAGAGACCCACAAATGAGGATCACCTCATTGCCAAGAAAATCAATTTCTGTAGTAGATAGAGTTGCAAATTCATATTGAATTTAATTACTAATGCCATTGCTTGGTTATGGAACAATCAAATCTGGATTGTAATAGTAGATATCGATTGACTGTTTGGCCACTTGATGAATGTGCTAGGGGTACACGCTACAGGAAGACCATGTGTGATGGCCTGCAAGAGCCAAACTTCATGAGGGAGGGTTTCCCTATCTTGGAAATGGGTTTCGGGTGAAACTCCATTGGGCATTTTGTAAATGTCTCATTTGCACTGCATGTTTGGTAAGCAACATGAGTGAGATGGTATAGATTGTGTCGGTAATACATGTGTGGATATGAAATGTAAAAAGGAGTTGGATGGAAAACTGAGGGACTGTCAACTCAGAGAAGAGAGCCCCCATTCCTCCTTAACGAAGGAATACTGCCTTGACAAATGGATAAGTGTTCTCTGACTGTAGCTAATAATATGCATGTCAAATTGTTAAATTCAATATGCAGAGCATGTTTTGATTTTATTTCCATTATGGCAGATTGCTTGAGTATGAATAGGGCCTACCTGGTTCACATCGGAAAGGGGTGCACACTTTCCCGATGCCGGATCATGAAAGGGTTTTCAATATTGATTACACCCTAGGGGGTGGACGCACTCCTGGTGTCTCAATACTTGATAGTGAATGATATGAAGTGTGATTCCAGTTTTAGAACAATAACCCTGATGAGTTTGTTATATTGTGTGTGTCGTCAGGCTAAACAAATTCAGTCTGGTGTTGCAAACTAAATGGACTATGGCTTGGGCTCATCCTACCTCCTACTGAAGAGCACAGAGAAGGAAAAATTCCCAAGGGACTGGAGAGCAGAGAAGGTGGTGGATTCTTGTGTTGTATGGGGTAGTGGAATTAGAGCTCACTACTGGAAATGAAAACTGGAAATGGTAATGATAAAGTTCCCTTCCTAGTCAGCATAAATATGTACTGGAAGGAGATGTTGGGCTATTGTATGCCTGGGGATCCATAGTAGATCCTGGACCTGGGAATGGTTGTTTATTATTGATATAAGTGCATGTGTTATTTTTGATGGCCTGATAAACCCAACTGTGCTCGCTTGGCTGATTGGTTGTTGATATAAGTGCATTGTTGATATAAGTGTATTGTTGATATAAGTGCATGTAATTTGTTGACGGTCTGATAAACCGAACTGAAGGTTGGCTTGATTGGCTGCAGCTTGATAAACCCAATTGTATATTGGCTTGGCTGGACGGTCTGATAAACCCAACTGTAGGTTGGCTTGACTGTGCTTGATATATATATATATATAGATAAGGATGTTGTGAAGCAGCCTACATACTGGCCTAACATCCAAGTCCATAGGTGATCCCAAGGCTTGCAAAAGAGAAGCAGGATCCTGTGGACCAGAGAGGAAACGCACAATACAGATAAGTATTGGATTATTTTTCAATTTATTACTTATGAATATACATGTGTATATGATTTGGTTATGGTGTTTTAAGCTCTTGTTTTAGAAATAAAAATCATTGAGAATAAACTAAACATGTGAATCTATTCAATGTTTGAATATAGGTATCACTGGGAGCGAGGACTATGAGAGCATCCTAGGGGTACAGGTGGACATGTGACTGTCCTGAAGAGCTTAGAATGAGCAGTAATGAAAAAAGAGACTGTAAATTTCCTAGCAGTCGGGACAAACCATGTGGGGAGGCTCCATGGTTGAGAGGTCTGAAATAGACCAGAGACACTAAGTGTCATGACCAAGAGGGATTGGTCCAGCATTCATGGTGAAGTGAAAGAGGCTGAGAGCATGAAAAGCCACAGCAGTGGTGTGGGTTCTAGGATGGTACAAAACAAAGAGGGGAAAAACTCTTGTTGCTCTCTCTTGCCTTTTGATTATATATTTATGCATGGTGAAATCAAAAGATTGTTGAATGCATGTATGACTGGAAATAGAATGTGTGTATTTGCTTAAAGTAAATTATGAATGTTGGAATGGTTAATTCCCTGCCAAGAATGGACATGAATGAGCTCATGTACCTATTGGGAAGGCATGAAAAATATGAAAGTATCCTTGACGAGACTTGGACTGTCATGCCAATTGGGCAATTGATTGACTGATTTTAATCCTTATATTATGCTTGGTCTAACAGAATTTCAATGGTGCATTTCACAGGTGAGAAAAGTGAAATCCAGTTGTGCACATTGATCATGGCAGTAGACCAAAAGCTATTGGATTTGGTTGGAAGTCTCCTTCAAACAATTGCCAATACCCAAGCAAATATTGGAGAGATGCTCAAGATACAAAAAAGTTCCTAGACTTGGGGATGAGATGAAAGCTGAGAACCAGTAGGAGAGGCTCGTGGAAGACAAAAATGCTTGGTCCTGAAAGTTCAAAGTAAATAATTGAACGTGGGACAGGTCTGCAAAATTTTGAAATTTTGGATATGTATTCCTATGTATTGGAACACTGAGGATAGTGTTATTCCAAGGGGGAGGGGATTGTAACACCCCGGTTTTGACCCCATTTGCATTAAAGGTACATGATGTATATATTGTAATTAATCATGGTGAGGAGTTAAAGGCAAAAGCCTCACCATCGATTTGTTTGTGTTAAGTTTTAGAAATTGGGATTGTTGCCAATGGTATATTGTGCCATCCGACACATTATAGTTTGGCATCATGTAAACATGCAAAATTAATAAAAAACCTACAACCAGCTACGATGGTGCAACGTTAAATGAAAAGGGAATTATTTGCTAAGGATGAGGAGGGGGAAACATTAAACCATGAGCTTATGGGGAAAATCCATGTGTCAGCCATTAAAATCCCTGATGTTAGTTGGGAAACTATTGCTGGGAAGTGGTGGGTGGAAAGACTATCATCCCTTTCCCACATGCCCACTCCACCACCAGACTCTCCATCTGCACATGGGAAGGTAAACCACTACCCCATGACTCCATCCTTGTCCATCCTCCCGCAAAAGAATTGTTCTATTCACTCTCATGCGGAGACATTTTTTCTCTCTTCACCTCCTCATGCACAGGCTTCGGTGTCATTTTGGGATCCAAGCAGCGAGCTGAGGAAAGGGGTTCTTCCCACTGTCAACCACAATTTCTTGTATAGATCCATTCACACCCAGGATATGGTGGGTATGTGTGTTTTCCCCTACCGATTTGAGGTGGTAATTTCTCCTTATGGATTTGTAGTCTGCTTACATGTTTTCCCCTGTTTTTTGGAATGAGAACAGAACTTCCTCTCCCATTTTGGGACTGTGTAATGTTCCCATCGCTTCATTGTGAGATGGGGCTATGATTCTTTCCCTGATTTTGTGGTTTCCGTTGTTTTCCCCCACATTTTTCATTGCTGTGGAACCAGTTATGTTTTGGCCTTGTTGTAGGTCATTGCGATTCATTTTGGCCACAATAGGGCCAAGAATGACACAGGGTCAATTTTCTCCCCTGTCTAAGCTGTGAATAGCTTGTTTGCTGCATGTATGTAGTGGTTAGTCTGCAGACTATTTTTGGAGTGGGGATGAGGGCTTGGTTTTCTTAACAAACCTGGTGTGTTTGGGAACCACACACATAGAGCTAGGGGGTTGGTTTTCTTTTCCACAATCCCCTGAATAGCACTAGGAGGGAGGTCAGAGCCCGAGGGACTGTGTAGAAGAGAAGGGGATGATTTCCTTCTGTTGGGTGTGTGTGGGTGTTCTAGAAGCCATGATAGTTCTGGTGCAGGTGTCCTTAGCTCTGCAATGAGCTCACCAGCTTAGCAATTATCCTTTCCCAGCTCCTCGATGGCCTGACAAACCCAACTATGTTGGCTTGGCCGATCTGTTGTGTTGTGTATCCTTGGCTATGTGTAAGCCTGATTGTCCTTATTCCTTGGGGAATCATGCCCATATTAGGGGTGGCAGTGCTGCTGAGAGATTAAGGAGCATGCTAGCCTATGGTTGGGTGGAACGTTGCAGCGACGTAGCTGGTTGCGGGACGAGCTCTTTATAAGATAAGTATTCTTGACCATTTTGTCTCTGCAATTATATTTATTGTCTAATGAATGATGATGAACATGTTGAATGCTAGAATGAACATATGTTTGCTTCCACTATATGATGAATAATTAGGTATCTATGCATGTTTTATGTTCAAGCATTTAAATTTTTAGGTATGTTTAACTTCATAGGGCTTTTAGCCCGCATGTTAATGTTATGGTAGCGTCCTCTTCGTTAGTCGGAGGGTCGGGGATGTTACAGTCCTTGGGTGGTGTAGGCCATGTAGAGATAAGTGAGGGATTTTTTGGGTTAACAGGCTGCACAAATAGGAATCCAAGATCCCAAGGAAAGCTTGCTTTCCTTGGTTCCTTTTCCACCTCTTTAGCTAGTTTTAAGTTAGTCCTTTTTGAGTTAAGGTAGGCTGATCCAAAGGTACTCTTAAAGTTATTTTGGGAATATTTTATTCTAACATGATTGCTGGTTTTTAGAAGGTGTAACAGAAAATAAAATAATCTGCTGTTCGAAAGTGGCCTCAGGAGCGTTCAAATCCCCTTAGGGGTCTCTGCTTTCACTAAAATTTAAAATTTTTGGAAGGTTGTAAGAGCTTGGTTTCATCCCATATAAGGACCAATAGGTTTTTGATATTTCATTTTTCTGATATTGTAACCAATAATAATAAAATAAAATCCTTTTTTAGTAGGCTCTTTCGATCCCTCTCCTCATCCCCCCAGGGGGGGGTCTGTGTCCGTTTCACTTTTTTGCATTTTTCCCTTTTTTTTGCTCTAGTTTAGTAATGACATGTAGGATTGTATACTTTGATATAATTTTTCATTTTCCATATTCTAATTTCAAAAGTAATCATACTACTTACCCCGTGACTTCTTGATTGACCCACAAGGGGAAAAAGATGTGTGGTAGGACTAATTAGAAAACCGGTGTAGTGTATCTTTGATTTCTTTTTCATTAATTGTTTCATTAGTAATAATAAAATTAACCCCTCCTTGATTCCCCAATTGAGATCCACTTGGATCAAAAGAGGTTCCTGGAGGGTTTTCTTTTTAACAAGAACACCTATTTTAAAATTTACTAAAAATAACGAAGACTCCACTGTGTATGCTCTGTACTTGGCTGCAGTTCATCTGATTAGTCAAGCTACATCAAAAGCACTTGAGTGACTAGAATAATTAGGATTCACTATCCCCAAATTAACAAACCATCAGGAAAAAATCCAACGCCTCGATCAAACCATTACGGTGGTAAAATACCCAAAGGAAGTGGGAACTCCTTAAAAGTGATCTCAGGGCACCAATCTCTGTTACACCTTCGGGTGCATTATGAACAACAGCCTCAGAGAATCCATTCATCCCACATATTCCTTGCGGGTAGCCGTGACAGTTTAGTTTTGGACATACTTTAACTACCCCCTGGGTATATTTGGAGTCCCCTCACCTAAATTAAATTACTCATATTCTTATAGTAATTTAAAATTAACCAAGATACAATCGCACAACATTCATTCTAGTACTTGCAAGCACTCTTAACTATTTTTCGACTCCATTTCCAAGGAACTGGTCAACTGTTTATTTCTTTCAATCTATATGTGATTGGCTATCATTTTTGTGCTTACTTGTGATTATCTCATCATGTTATTTATTGTTTAAAATTGTTAAATCAAAACTCCTAAAAAAATTACTCTTTAATACCATCATCCTACTAAATAATTTTTCCTTAGTAACTTAATAGGGTCTACCCACTTTGGCTTCATTAGGAGTTGAGTCTAAATGGAGGAGTCAAGAACAAGGTGACATCCTTGACTCGAGAATTGCCCCAAAGGACACATCGAGTGGCTTGAATATTTCTGCCATGTAACCCAGGTGTGTGGAAGGCGGCAACACATACGTGTGACTTCCGCTGGATTACAGGGACTTTAGCAACCATGATCTTCCTGACCTATCAATTTCTAACTGTTACCCATTTGCACTCCTGCAAGCTCACTTTTCCTCCATTGTCCACATGTTCTATCTTTCTGTGCCAATCCCCTTTCTTCCTTATTGACCTACTTTCCCCTTTTGTCGCGCGCACACTTTTCCTTCCTTGCTTGTGCATAAGCTTCTTCCTTATGCACTTTTCTTGGCCCAAGAATTAAACATATGGAAGCTTAATTTGGCAATTAATGTCTTAAATCTCTGCACAAAATTCTAGACAGACTATGTAGGTATTTGCTTGATTTCTTTAATCTATGTAATGCACTATGACTCAAACTTCAGTTTCCTAAACTCATATATCATTTCAATTCAAATCTGGTGGAGCATTTTTTCACAACTCCTACTGGAACTATAGAAAATTTCATGTACTAGTATAGTGCATGACCAAGAACATTCATGAACATATGTGCTCTCTTTATGTTCTCATCCTCTATCTATCGCACAGTCCATATGGATTCATAGAGAAACCAATTTTTCTCTGTGTCTTCCAACCCATTTCCATTAAATGTTGGTAACTTAATTTTTTTTCTAGCAATTATGTTGGCTCCTGATACACTTGGGAAAAAATGTTGAGAGTAGCCAGACTCCCTTGTCCACTATTCATGGCGTTAGTGTTATTTATATTTAAAGATATATTTGGAGACAAGTTTTGAGACCTTACCTCTGGAGATGTATATGGCGTTGTAGGTGTACCGTACTCGTGCTTTGGTATTGTAGTTTCTCTTAACTCCTCTGATTCTTCTTCTTTAGATATGGGTTGATATTCTTCTTCCTCATCACAAGAACCTTTGTCTACATGTGATGCAAGCTCGTAGTCTTCTTTTCTGGTTGTAATACAACTCCCACTTCCTAGCAGAGTCTTTCTTCTCTTTTCCAAGCTAAATCTTCTTCTTCGTCTTAAATAACCAGTCTCTAGTTCAATTACACTTTCTCCAAGGAAAATATCAACTTAGTTTTCTCCATTTTTCACACATTTTTTTTGTGACATGTCCAACCTTCTTTGCATAGTTTCCAACAGTTACATTTGCATGATTCTTTTTCGCATACAAGCATCTTTATCCGAGTTTTTAGGGATGGAAAATATCTTCTACGAGTCCTTGGAAACATTTTCACTTGGCCTCACTATATGATGTTATTCTATCAACAACAAAATAAGTAATGTATCCCTCCAAAATATTGTCTACCAAAAAATCAACAGCCCTCGACATAGGTTTGCTCACACCTTTTAGTCGATGAATTAACTAAGGATTCCACTCTATCCGTGCTCCTCCTTGGAATTTTCTTTGTTAGGTTTCCAACGTAGACAACCATTAATGCAGTACAATGGGGAATTTGAAGAATAAAATATCATGAATATCTATGTAGAGGTAGCATCCCAACCACTCTGTTGGGTTCCACTGAGATCCTTTAGTCTCTCCTCACAAAAATTATAATGCTTTGGAATCCACCCAATCTTGGATTTCAATCTTCGTCGGATGCCACAACATATCCCTCACCAAAATGATTTGAGTACTAGAAATGGAACCATTTGTTGGCCTTATAGTGTCTCTTTGACCTAGGTTCAGTCCCATTTCTCTTGCGCACAACAAATCCTATGATATTGTCTCGACAGATAAAATCCCAGTTAGCAACACCTGTGACGCATATGCAATCTCGCCCAAAATATATTTCTATGGGTAACTTCCAAAACCAGGTTTCTGCAATTGGGTGGAGGATTCTGCGTCCCTTTTTATTCTTCCAAGGCACTTGATTGAAGCATATGGATCAATTATTTATTCCTACTATGCACATATAGAATGTGACACAATTCTTACTTTGTCAATAATATAACAATAAACACAATGCAGCATATGTGTATTCAACTTATAACAATGTGACTAATATATTTAAAATCACTCATAAGAATTTACATCAACATTCATTCATAATAACATATACACGTGTGACTTAAACACATTCAACATTCACATATATAACACAGAATCTAACGTGGAAACCCATCCGGGAAAAAACCAAAAATGTGCTCTTCATCTGACATGAGAAATATATGGCACCTTTGGTTTGCGTACTAAGCTACAGAATCTATTCTAGATATTCCTTGTTTATCTATACAGACTTATTTCTCCTCTCATTCTCTCTTATATTCTGCCACTTATCTTCCTCTACTTAACTCTACTACTGATTCACACACATCCTAGATCAATTCAGTATCTTCTACACTTCTATGCACTCAGCTACATATTCTCGACTCAATGCACTTATCATAAACTAACATACTTACAACAACGACCAGAGGTTAATATAATTATGATCAAGAGGCTCAAGGGGCTAGAGAGGCTAACCACCATATAGCTTGGGTTTCTCCTTTTATAGACTCTTTATAGACTCATTACATGTCACTCTCTCAGCCGACTTCCTACACTTAATTTGCCAACATGTTGTCTTTCCTATTCTAGTGACACATTTTAGTAGACACTTACGGCCTGGCATACAAAGATACCTTCATTTGTGTGGCTTCCATTGAATCTAGCCGACCTTGTACCCACAATATTTCTAACATGTCGCTTTCTAACCATTGCGTCATTGTACGCCTTCTGAAATGACTCCAATCTATTTTTTTCTTTCTCGGTTGTGTCCTTTCCTTCTACTACGAATTTTCTTCTATTGCATCTTCTTCCTCTGTCATGAATTCTCTTTTGTCATTACTTCTCTTCTATCATAGCTTCTCTTTTGTCATGGCTTCTCTTTATCTACCTCTGTCGCACCTCATTCTCATTATTTTCCTTCATTTGTTCTTACTTCTTTCTTTTGGTCACTGCCTCTGTCGCAAATCCTTTCTTTTCTTTTTCCTTATCTCTTTTCATACTTACGAATAATTCTAAGTGAATTCTACTTACCTTTCCCTAAGCCCAACAATATATGACTTGAGTACATCACTGTTGAGCACCATTAAATAATAGTTGATTAACTGCAAGCTAGGTCAGATAAGAAACTTTGGGTTTTCTATAATACTGAGCACTTTCATTTTTGAGAGGGTACAAAGCCTCATCCATAGATTTGAGGTCCCTCCTCACAGTCTATGAGATCCATCCTAGACACGTTGGATAGATGTCATGCAGAGGTTAGGGGGAGGTAGGGCACCCACTCTTTTCCCACCTAACTTCTTCCACTACTGGTGGTGATAGATCATCACCATAGATGACTATCCCTATGTTGGGATCAACTTCCATGGTGATTATACAGACATTCCACTACCACTAGGGTACGCATATGGAAATATTGGTAAATCCCATTTATATTCTTGAATTATTTGATTTTTTCTTTTTATTTTAAATATATATGTGGAAATCAAAAACATGTTTTTGGTGGTATCATTTACTAACATTATGTTTATGTGTGCATATGTAGTTCCATGACGACCAGATGGTTTCCCCCATCATCGACGTAAGAGTCAAGGAGATGACATGATTAGTGTATATGCCAAGTGGATGTTATAGAACATACATGGAAACATTGCCTGATTGACACATAGGATACCGATGGTACAAGTTGAGGAATTTCCCGAGGTGATGTAGAGGAATGTGGTTGGGGTACCCCATCTGTGGGTTAGGTTGTTTAGGAGGTTGGCCAATGTTTTAGTGTGTTATCATTATCATCATCCAGGCCCCCAGGAATAGATGTAGGGATATACATTTTGTATCGGTCGTGCATATTTTGGTGGCTTAAATCCCATATTTGTACTATGACACCATTTTTTGGAACCCTATTCAGAAATGAATGATTATAGTGATTTGTTTGATATATACACATGTGTTTGAATGTGAATGTTTTTATGTACATACTTCTTCATTGATGTCACAAATGCCAATCTAAAATGTAATTTGCATATAGATCAACAACATGATTATAAAGTATAGTTATGTGAATCTATGTAATGTAATCAAACTACTACTCCAACAATCTTACCCTTAAGAACCTTCTCAACAATGTAGGATCCCTGATATGGTACAAGCCATTAAACTATGACACAACTAATTGCGAGTCAAGGAAAACCTCAAGAGATTGAATACCATTGTAAATGGCATTGTGTAATAGTTCAATCATGGCACTATACTCAACAATATTATTTGAGGATAGTCGGATACACACACCTCCTCAAGACACTATGTGACCTTAGGTGCGTAGATAACCTAAGCATCCTATGCTAGGTTCTGGGTGTCGCAGCTAGAACCATTAGTGAATCCTAAGTATATCAAAGACTTTGTTGACTTTTTCCACATAATAGGAAGCATGTCAACAAACCAACAACACTAGAAGGAAACCAAAAAAACCTATGCATGTTGTACAATAATATACAAGAAATCAGCCTCGGCTAAAGTTTAAGCATATTATTTCTTAAGATAGATCCTATTTCTAGGCTCCTCCAAGGAATTCCCTTCATATTATTGTAACTCATAGGGACCTTTCTCTAGGACATGTTTCACCATGTCAGACCCATACCACATGGGGTTGAACTTACCTGCCCCTAATGGTTCACTAGCTTGATCATATAAGAGTATCAAGTCACCTTCTCTATATCAATGAGGAATTTTTTTTTATCATATTGATCCTTAACATGATGCTTATTCATATCTAGAGCCACTACGACATCCCGATGCTTCTCATCTAGGTTCTCTAAGTGTAATAAATGCTCTTCTAACTCAAAACTATCAGGTAAAATATTTATGGCTAACTTCAATGAAGGGATTTTGCATTCAATCAAAAAAATTGACTCTACCACATTGTTGGAAAAAACCACCAGCAAAGCCTCATCGACTGGGGTTCTCACTCTGTCGACACCCAACCAATGCCATCTCCCTGAGCACCAACACAGACAAGTTTTACCCTGCCCAACAACATCCACGGAGCTGGCAAAGTCTCACCTGAGATGTTCAAGGGAGAGCTATGAGAACCAAATTTTCAGTAGTAAGAATGGAAGATATGGCATCTGCGGCCTCGACAACATAACTATCAAATTATAGAACTAAAAAATTTATCAAAATTCATCTTCACAACTATGTATCTAATAGATCACATCATTCATTTATTGTAGAATTAGCATTCATAAAACAACTTTAATAAGCTTCATCATTGTTCATTATATTTGTGACAGAATTGGGATATATCACATCATCAATTCATTACAGAAAAATCAATAAATCATAAACATATTAAATACACTTATCATTGACATCACAACAGAGAAAACAAGAAAATAGAAGACATCATTTAGGAAACAATTGTCATGTCATATTAATTCTGTGCAACAGATCCAAAACAGATAGTTCTTCTCCACAACAATAGACTGATTACATCCCAAAATTCAGTATCTAACACAGACAGATTACAGATTGTTCAAAACAGAAGACTCATCAAGACCATAGATAGATCGCAACAGATTGATCACTCCCAGATATTGACTTGGAATTGTATTTCCTTGATCATGATCCTCATTATTATTATCACACAAATTGCAAAGCTAACTCTATATATAGGCTTGCGCCTTTACATCAAAGGTCCACTTCTAACTAAATTCTAACTTCTAATGACCTATGTTCACAAAACGTGGTCAATTAATACATTAAATATTCAAAAACAGTTATTCTTCTTCCCATCGCATTGATCTGAACTTGTGCGGTATCATGTGATCTTGTGTAGCTGTCGTGATGCTTCACAACTCACTTACCCAAAACCCTGTTAGATTTTTAAAATTAAGCTAGCATAACATTAAGATCTTTAACTGAGAGAACAAAAAGGAAACAATCAAACACAAGAGACAATGAACACAGTGTTTTTCCTCAAGGAAACCATAAATGGATAAAACCCCACAACTTCCTTAGAGATAGAATCAACACCAAAAGTAAAACCCAAAAATAGTAAGATGATCTCTCGATAGTAGTAACCTCCTTCTTCCTTGCTCCAGTGTCTTTCTCTTCCTCAGCTATGCGCTACAACTGAGTGTGAGTGAGTGTGTGATAAATAGAGAGGCTAGATCTCTATTTATACTAATTCCCAACTTGACTAAACCCAACTAGCACCGACTTCACTAGGTGAGTCTAATAACCCTAGTGCCCCTGAACTACAGGGACTTTAACCCTTAGACAATAGGAGGGTTACCCACCTTGACTTGACATGACTTGTTTACATTATAGAAGCTCTCGATCGAAACATTGAGGCATGACATGACTCAAGTACATTACAAATACATCCTGGAATAAACATCGGGTTACAATACATAAGAAACACAAGTGAATACATTTTGAACTTACAATTACATCAACACTCCCTCTTAACTAGGAAGGTATTCTCTTGACACAATTTATCAGCACAAGTCTTCTTCTCTGTATTATCTAGATCATCATCGAGTCCTTATCATCTTCATCTTCAAGTCATATCTTTCTTCAAGTCATCTTCATATTCAAGTCATCTTCATCTGGGTCTGGATCATCACTCGATCTGGATCATCATCACTCGATCTGGATCATCCCTCAATTTGGATCATCTCCAGAGCATCATCATTGGATCTGGATCATCCCTCAATCTGGATCATCTCTACTGGATCATCATTACTGGATTATCACAGGTGCTATCTCATGATTCTTCTTGTCATGGGAAGTTCTACAGAGCCAACCCTTTTTCATGTTGGTTGTAGGCCTAGCCTCCATGTAGGTCTTCTTCAGCACTTATATCTAACCCTGAGTCAAAATGGCTTTCCCAACACTTATATATGATCATGTATGAACCAATCCTATAATCATATCAAAAAGGCATGCCCAGCACTCACATCTAACCGTGTGGGAACACCTCCCACAACCCTGTCAGAAAGTCCCAGCACTCACATTCGTCAACCAATGTCGGAAAGGCTCAGCGCTTACACTCAGCCATTCGAGGAACCAATCCTCCATGCTGAAAGGCTCTGCACTTACATATGATCATGTAAGAACTAATCCTACAGTCACATCAAAATGGCCCTCAGTCCCATACTGAGCTTTCTTGGTAACTGACCAGGTGCCTCCATTCCAAGAATGGAATTCAATGCTTACTTCTGATCATGTAGGAACCAATCCTATAGTCATAGAAGAATGGCTCAATACTCACATCTGACATGGAAGGAACCAATCCTCTCACCATGACAAAATGGCTCAGCCCTTACATATGACCATGGAAGGAACCAATCTTCTCACCATGTCAGAATGGCCCTAGGTCTCATCATTTCCCCTTGGAGGGAACCTTGATATGGAGAATACCAAGCTTCTCCCTGAAGTACTTGAACTTCACCCTAGCCAATGGCTTCATCAACACATCAAATATCTGTTCGTCCATCGAAACATACTAGAGCTTCACTGCTCCCCTCTACACCATATCCTTGATATAGTGATAATTGATCTCAATATGCTTCGACTTGTCATGGAACACTGGATTCTCTGACAACTTCATGCAACTCTGGCTGTCACAATGTATACAAGTAGCATCCATCTGGAGATCAAATAAATCAGATAGTAGCTTCCACAACCATACTGCCTCACAACTAGCTGAACAAGATGCAACATACTCTACTTCAGCTGTACTCAGTGCCACACAGGATTTCTTCCTGCTAAACCAAGAGATCACACCTAATCCCATACTGAAGTAGCACCCTAAAGTGCTCTTCCTATCAATTGCATTGCCTATCTAATTTTAATCAAAATAACCCTCCAGTTTAATCTTCTAATTCATCTCATACTTGAGCCCATAATCAATTGTACCCCTCAGGTACCTCAGAATATGCTTTGCAGCAATCAAGTGAACATGTCTCAGATCTGTCAAGAACTCGCCCAAGGTGTTCACAACAAAGCAAATTTCTAGTCTTGTGTTCGTCAGATACATCAAGGACCCAATCATATGATGATATGTCGTAGCATCAGCCATCTCTGATCAAGCATCACTCAATAGCTTCAGGTTCGATGCCATAGGTGTGGTCATGGCCTTGTAGCCCATCATCCCAAACCTCTTCAGGATCTCTACTGCATACTTCCCTTGTCCGAGGGAGATTCCATCAGTATTCTTCAACAAATCCATGCCTAGAAAATAATGCACAATACCCAATTCCTTCATTTCAAACTCGGCAGCAAGATTTCTCTTCATATCAGTAATCAACCCATCCATACCTGTTACAAACAGATCATCTACATACAGTAGGAGCATCACTGGGTTGCCATATTCAACCTTTTAGTAAAGGTTGGAATCTTCTTTACACTTGGTAAAGCCCAAACTAGATAGAAAGTTGTTAATTTTGTCGTACCATGTCTTGGGTGCCTGTTTCAAACCGTACAGGGCTTTCTTCAGTCTGCACACATGAGACTCCCTGTCATGTGTCTCAAAACCAAGTGTCTATTCTACATACACTTCCTCTTCCACTACACCATTCAAGAAAGTAGTCTTGACATCCATTTGGTGTATCTTCCATTTCATCACTGCAGCTAGAGCAAGTACTGATCTAATGGAAGTGTACCTGGCTATAGGTGCAAAGGTTTCTTCATAGTCTATTCCTTCTTTCTACGAGAAACCATGAACCACGAATCTTGCCTTATATTTCTCTATGTTACCATCTGCAGCATGCTTGATCTTGTAGATACATTTGGAAGTTACAACCGACTTCCTTTCTAGTCTTGGGACAACATCCCAAACATTTTTCTTCATGATCGATTGATACTCTTCAATCATAGCATCCTTCCATTCTTTTCGTTCTACCGCTTCTTCATAATTGGAAGGTTCTTTATTGATAAAATCACATAGTAAAGCTACATATCCAGAGCAAGATCTGGTTCTCTTTCTTTCTATGTGATTCTCTTCTGGAGTCCCATATCTTTCCACACCTTGGATAGATTCTCATACCCAAGTAGGTTTCTTCTTGTGAGGATTATTCTCTTGAGGTGGATCTACAGGTTCTTGTGGTTCTTCAAAATCTCGATCTTCTTCTTGAGTTTCTTCATTCATGGTTGTGTCATGAATTATGGGTGCTTCTGCTTCTTCAGGTTCTTCAGCAGGTCTCTTTCTGGATTTGTTGTAAGTTGTGTCTTCATCAAATGTCACATCCCTGCTGATGTCAATCTTTTTGAATCCTAGGAAGTATATTCTGTAAGCCTTTGAGCTTTTAGAGTATCCCATAAATATACTCTTCTTTCCTGAAGGATCTAGTTTCATTGTCTTTTCTTTTGGAATGTGTATGTACACTAGATAGCCGAATATTCTAAGATGCCTGACTTATGGTTTCTTGCTGGAAAATACTTCTTCAGGTGTCTTGTTCTTGAGTACTTTGTGTGGAGTACGGTTCTATACATACACCGTTGTTCTGGCAGCCTCTACCCATAGATGCATGGGAAGATCCTGATCATGAAGCATTTCTCTTGCAGCTTCCATGATAGTTCTATTCTTCCTTTCTACAACCCCATTATGTTGTGGATTATATGAAGTGGATAAATCCCTCTTAATCCCTGATTCTTTGCATAAGTCTTTGAATTCATTTGATGTGAATTATCTGCCATTATCTGATCGAAAGGTCTTGATCTTCTTTTCTGTGTGGTTCTCGATCAAGGCTTTGAATTCCTTGAACTTGCTGAAAACTTCATCTTTGTTCTTNTGTGTCTTCCTAGAACATTCATCAATGAAAGAAACATAGTATACATACCCGCTTAGTGAACTTGATGACATTGGTCCGCATACATCGAAGTGGATAATTTCCAATATTCCTTTTGCCTTGCTCTCGCTACTTGGAAATGTCTTCTTTGTATTCTTTCCTTTCTCACATCCTTTGCATACCCCTTCATGTTTTGCTTGAATTTCTGAAAGATCTTCAACAACTTTGCTTGTAAGTGGTAGTGCTCTGTAATGCACATGTGCAATCCTTCTATGCCAAATTTCATTAGGCTCTACTATTTCATGGACCAAATCTTGTTCTGGATGTCCCTTCAATTTGTATAATCCTCCTTCTTGTTCTCCAATTACTATTGCATCATCAATAGTCTTTCTTCTTGACCACATGAGGACTTGGCCATCTACAAATGCAACCCTCATGCACTTTGTATCCAGTTCCGATACAGAGAGAAGATTATTCTTTAGTCTTGGTACAAACAAGACATCCTTCATTTTCATATACTTTCAAGAGTCTAGCTTGTAGGAGGATTCACCACTACCTTTTATGGGATATTGGTAGTCATCCCCAAGTTTCACCTTATGGGGTGAATTATGTTCAGATAGTTTCTCAAAGGATTCCTTGAAACCTATCATGTGTTTGGAAACCCCACTGTCAATAAGCTAATCTTTTCTTCCATGACTGATAGTTCCCGTGAGAGCAGAGATCCGAACATATTCTTCTTCACTTGAAGAGTCTTCACTTTCTTGTTTTTCTCTCTTCCTGGGAGGATCATCATCCTCATCAGTGTGAGCATGATGTCTTCTTTTGGAGTTCTTCTTCTTCTTGGATGCATTCTTATTCATGGGACAATTTCTAGCAAAGTGTCCTATTTCATCGCATGTATAACATTTGAGTTTGGATGGATCCCTTCTTACATGATTTTTTTTTATGAGAATGCTTACCTTGGTGATGATGATTTTCCCTTCTTCCTTTTCTAGATGTACTGTGAGAGCTTGATCTTCACTTCCCATCTTTTATTCTCGAGCTGCTATTCAAGCTTCTTCTTCGGAACATTCTTCCCATAGTCTATTGAAGTTGACTAAATTCTTCCTAGCATAGATTCCTTAGATGAAAGAATCCGATGACCTAGGGAGACCATTCAAGGTTGTCATCACAATTTCTGCATTCTCCATTTCTTCATCTACTGCTTCCAGCTGTTCTTTGATCTAGGAGACCCTTGTGAAGTATGACTGGATGGCAATCTCTTTTTGGATCTTTACATTCTTCAACTGGTTCCTTAGAGTCATCTTTCGATTGATGTTCTTCCCTTCAAACAGATTGGTTAGGGCATCAAACATAGCTTTAGGTGTCTTGAGGGAGGACACATGTGGTATGAGGTGATCCTTGATTGAATAAGAAATGATCCTCTTTTCCATAACCAACTTATTCTTATGTAAGGCCTTGGCCTCATCTCCCTCTAGAACTGGAACCTCCTCACTGATATAGGAGTCCAACTCATTTTCTTCCAGGACCAAGGAGATCCTATACTTCCAAGCTTGGAAGTTATCATCTCCCTCAAGATTTTCATCAAGCTTGGTATGATGAGACATCTTAACTAAGAACCTCAAATGGAAATACAACATATTTATATCTTTCCAGGTCAAGATGTCCGATCTAGATTTGGAGCTGAAATTCTATAGTGCTGGTTCAGGAGCAGATTAGGGTTTCTCTTTTCTGGAGTTGTGTCCAACCAAATGCTTTGATTTTGATCCCTAGCTTCGATTTTGAGGAGGATATCAATCCAGGCCTAGGCTCACTAAAAAATTCCACTTATGTGAAAAACCCTAATTTTTGGTAGTAGTGTCGGGTCCAAAACTGAAAAACCTCAGAATTGGATTTTGCTTCGATAGAAAGATGTGCCCTAGGGAGGAGAGTTATTCCACCCTTCTTTTGCTGAAAATCTATGGAGAGAGATCCAAAAAGTAGGAATCCCTAGTTCCTATAGCTACATAGTGTCTTCTTCTCAGGTTAGCTCTGATACCATGTTAGATTTTAACATTAAGCTAGCATAACATTAGGATCTTTAACTAAGAGAAGAACAAGAACAACAATCAAACACAAGAGACAATGAAAACTGTGTTTTTCCTCGAGGAAACCATAAATGGAGTAAACCCCACAAATTCCTAATAGATAGAATCACCACCAAAAGTGAAACCCAAAAGCAGTAAGATGATCTCCCGACAACAGTAACCTCCTTCTTCCTTTCCCCAGTGTCTTTCTCTTCCTCAGCTTTGTGCTACAACTGAGTGTGAGTGAGTGTGTGATAAATAGAGAGGCTAGCTCTCTATTTATACTAATTCTTGACTTGACTAAACAAAACTAGGGATGACTTCACTAGGTGAGTCTAACAACCCTAGTGCCCCAGAACTATGGGGAATTTAATGCTTAGAATATAGGAGGGTTACCCACCTTGAATTGACATGACTTGTTTACATTATAGAAACTCCTGATCGGAACATCGGGGCATGACATGACTCAACTACATTACAAATACATTCCAGAATAAACATCGGGTTACAATACATAAGAAATACAAGTGAATACATTCCAAAGTTACAATTACATCAAGAAACCCCTGCCAATAGGCCCCCAATAATGTCTTGTGTCTCGTCCTTGAGCCACATCAGGTTGACAAGGTATATGCCGATTTCTTATCCTTGCAATATTCAAACTATTGCAAGATCGCTCAAACCTGGAGTTGGACTCTTTCAGTAGTGCTTTAATAGTTGAGAAAACCCTACTACACGAGGTGCACTTCCCCAGCCTTTCCATCGACCATCTTGTGACTATCTTGTACCGCATGTAGTGTTGTGACTTCTTTGACAGTGAGCTTCCCACCAACTTCTTGAATTTCATCCAATTAGGCAGGATGTTTTTGTTGGAATTCTTGGGAATGGGAAGCTCTCTGCTATATATCCTTCAACTTCTCATACCGCGTGATCTACACCATGAGTGGTAGTGCTCGCAGTGACATCTTCAATGTTGTCAGCTATCCTTCAGCTTATTCAACATGCATGGTCAACTGGTCGAGTTACTCATCTTGGACAACACTTTTCCAGAATTGCATCGTTGCCTCTGTGATTGTCTTTGCTTCTTGCTCCATTGTTTCAAAGTGGGTTGCTATCTCCTCAATAGTAGCCTTCTACTTGACGATCTGCTCCAGCTGCATCTCTCAATGGGCCAGGGAATTGAGAAGAATATTAAATATTAGTGTCCTGGACTTGGACAATAATTTCCCCAAGTCGCTTGACCTTAGCGACTGCAGTAATCTCAGCCATGTTCTCAAAGATATGTTGACAGTCCTCATCAACAACTTCCTTGACCGCACCATAACTTGTGCACAGTTGCGCCTTCTCAATGATAAGGTGGTATTGCACCTTCTTAAGCTTGGTGATTTCCTCAGCAGCCTTGTGCTGCAGCTTAGACTGTGATGCCTTCAATGCATCAATCTCCCATGCCTTCTCTTCTTCCAGCTGCACCCGGACCTGATGCAACTCTTCTGCTTCTTTCTGTAGCTTCTCGATTGCGCTCTGGGACTACACATACCCCATCATGAAGTGCCTTCTGCCTATCCTCCAATTCCTGGGTAGAAACATGCTGCAGCTTCACAAGCACCTGAGTAGGTAACTTGTTAAGATCTAAGGCAATGCTCTAGAGTGGCCACAGTAATAGGTTCACTTCTTCACTCGTTGTGTTCATTGCAGTCGGGGGAACTTGAACGTTCCTATCCTATGGCTCAGTGCTGATCGATGGGAATTCTTGCATCCCATATTTCTCGGGTGTATTCTTGGAAAAAACATAGTAAATATAATTCAACTTATCTCTTATTGAAGAAAACCCTTATTGGTTGGACTCCTATATCGCTTGCGTCACAGCCTCAGAGGAGTCAGTGACCACTTTGATGAGCCGCTTCATTTGGTCCTCCATCCCTGGTCGGGTACTGCTTCCTGCATCATATTCTAGGCACCATTTGGTTCAAGTTTCCTCCCACATGCGATGTGCTTCAGCCTCAGGGTCTGTCAATGATTCATTATCAGAGTCATGAACACTTAGCTCCTTTTGGATAGGCTCATCAGGGGCATCAACTGGTGGCTCCTTAGAGAGTTCCTCCTAGATCACAAGGTTTCTCTATTTAGTCAACCACTCTTGAATGAAAGCATCCAATTCTTCATCGATGAATTTGTAGGCCAGAGGTAGCCACTGCTTGTCTAGGTCCTGCACACCTAGATATAAATGGAATGAGGCCCGATAGTGAACTGAATGAGTCGCTGATACTTGGATACTGTGTATTGGGATAAGTAGGCAACTTTGATAGCTACAGCTTGTAGTGCTTCCTAATAGACCCAAAAATGGATTGCACAGTCCATCTATCTACTGGGCTCCTCAACACACCACAAATTTTGATAGCATGTGCCTCGTCAAACCTTCATCGCATCAACTGATAATCTTATGGTTCCATCCATGCGACAAGCACAATCAGAGATAGCTGCCAGCTGTAGGAAATGACCACCTGGCCTGTGCAGTGAGAGAATCATCAAGAAACTGGTTGAGCAAAAATAAGGACCAGTTCATTTGTACGCCCTCTATTCATTTTTGTGCACATGCGACCACGCTCGAGTTGCACTAGACCGGGTGATTCCCCTAGACAATATTGTTCACCAAAAAAGGGTGCCCCAATATGCACTTCCTGTGCATTAATGTTGTTGATATGATAGGCGTAGCCATCATGCTACAAGCCAAATATCTCCTTCAGCTCCTTAGCAAGCTTCTTGTCAGTATCCCTCCCACGGATATACTGCGCCAGATCTTCCCCAACCTTCGAAAATCCTGTAATGTTTGCAATTAAGTCGATCGTGACAGAAATAGGCTCATTCAACCAGAGCATCCCACCATGAAAGCAGGCCAAGAGTTGTTTGACACATGCATGAGCTTCGATCAGTAACCCAAAGTGAGGTATATTAATGATCCCCAACAATCCATATTTATTCAAACTACTCTTCCATGGTTGAGGAATTCTCTGAATCAGTGCACCAAGCCCTATCAAAACTAATTCATAGGGATCATCCCATAAATCTTTGAGCAACAACAAATTGTGGTCTTCAAACTTTAGCTTGATGAAAATAGGGATGATATCTACTGAGCAAGTCATCCCTTTCGGCAGTGGTGGCAATTTGGGTGGATACTTCTAATTCTTCGTGGGCTTCCTTGGCTTCGCTCTCAGACACATTGGAGCAACATATCCTAGGATATCATTGAAAGAGACACACCTAGGTGCCACAAACTCTATAGCTCCCAAGCTCGATGGCCCAGTCTTTGCAATCCCCTGTCCTTGCACTCTAGCTGAAGTGTGGGTGTGCCTCCTCTGCGGTGACATGGAACTGGGCTTCTAAGCCTTCCACTTTCCTTTGGGGATCAACAAAGAGCCTACCAACATGCTCATGATTTCTTCCTTAATGTCTGTAGGCTGAACGGGGGATTCCTGCTAACTGGAAATCTCAATTACGTCGAGGTTCTTGAGCATGACGCCGCAATCCCCAATCCTTACTATGCACTCGATGAATTTGCACCTCTACTCCATAACTCACACTCAATACTCTTCAACTATACTGGGCTCAACACTTTTCTCACTTAAGTGAACTGCTCTGAACAATGCCTTCCTCCCATGTCCCATGCATGTTTCATGGCCACATCCCAATTCAAAATCATCATTGAGAAATCCACCATGTCCATCATGAACAAATCTAGTAGTAATGACATCAAATCCACTAACAATATCACCCTACTAATGGTTGGATTAGTCATTAATGCATTCTGCTTCAACAAGCTCCACCAGTTAACTATTTTAACTACCTACATTTATTGCTGATTTGACCAACCCACAACCTTGCGGTTGTCGCGGGTGGTCTCCCTTCTGTCGCTACTAACTCCTATCCTAGTGTGACCTCTTCCCCTAGGCTCGCCTTATTGCTATCTAACAAATTTTAATTTTTTTCATAGCACCTCAAGCGGTGCGTAGCTCTGGCCTCGTCCTATAGGGATTTAAGAGACTCCCATTGATGAGCATCTACAGTACCGCACCATATAATTGTTGTAACTAAACCACACCTCCAGAAGTAATGGAATGAACAAGATACGGGCCTAACCAGTGCATCTGTAACTTACCTGGATGCTTCATGAACTTGCTATTGTATAACAACACCAAATATCATTCTGTAAACTATTTATTCTTATTTTGATCATCATGTCATGCCTTCTGTCGATCCTTCGCAACACGCTGGTGGAAGCCTATGATAAAGCAATCCTCTTCAAGTTGGATCAACTGCACAATGCGCTCTTCTAATCCTTCTACATCATCCATGTCAGTTTCCGCAACGATGTGCAAACTAGGAACAATGTATTCCATGGGCATGACTACCTCTTTCCCATATACCATATTAAATGGTATCTATCCTATCATCCATTTACAAGTGGTGCGATAGGCCATAACACTGCTGGAATTTTCAAGTCCCAGTCATCGCGATTAGATTTACATACCTTTGTTAATGTTGTTTCCAAAATTTTGTTGAGTGCTTCAACAGTCTCATTCACCTATGGATGGTATGGTGTGATTTTCTTATGTTGCACTTGCAACTCCTTAGTTAGTGCTCTCACAGGCGGTTGATAAAATGACTTCCTTGGTCCCTCATCATTATCCTAGGACACCCAAACTGTGTCACAATATTCTCAAATATGAACTTTGCTACTTTCGTAGTGGTATAATCCACAATTGGTGTGGCCTCTGCCCACCTAGTCATATAGTCAGTTGTGGTAATGATGTATCGTGCACCAGTCCTCTTCCCCGGTGGATTAATTGGACCCACAAAACCCACGACCCATTTATCAAAAGGTTTTAGAGTTAGTTGTGGCACAAGAGACATCTCATCCTGTCGCGATGGTTTACTGATGCGCTGGAATATGTCACAACTCCATGCATAGTTAGCGGCATCATTATGCAACGTAGGCCACCATAGCCTAGTGTGCAACACCTTTCATGCAGTATCCCTTCCTCCATAGTTACCTCCTGCGATGCCTACATGTGCTTCTTCTGGAATGGGTCCCTACTCATGTGGTAGGATACACCATCGCAAGATTTCATCTAGTCCAAGCTTGTATAACTTCCCAACAATCAGCTGGAAATATGAAGCCTTTACTACCAACTACTTCTTCTAAGTGGTTGACAGGTTCTTAGGGATAACACCAGTGGCCAAGAACTGAATGATTGGGGCATAATGATCATCTATGATATCGACATGGAACAGTTGTGCATCTAGAAATCCATCATCAATATTGATAGGTTCTTCACCGGTCTCAATGTGAGAAAGGTGATCAGGACTAGCATTCAACCATCCTGGCTTCACAACTATTTCAAAGTCAAATTCCTGAAAAAAGTAGTAGCCACCGATATATCTTTCCCCCCAACACATTCTTATTGACCAAATATTGTAAGGCATAATGATCGGTGAACATATTGAAGTGACCGCTAACAAATAGTTCCTAAACGTTTGCAAGGCATAAACCATCACCAAGCCTTCTCTTTCAGTCATTGTGCAATTTCGTTTAGTAAATGACAACTTCATACTGGCATATGTGATTGGGTGATCCAAGTCGCCCTCACCTGGTTGCACTAGCACAACCCCCAACACAACAAAAGAGGCATCGACATGCACATGGAACTCCTTGTTCCAGTCAGGGAATACCAGTATGGGTGCGGAGGCCATTTTGGCCTTCAGTGTGTCAAAACTTCCATGACATTCCTGACTCCACTCAAATGTAGCATCCTTCTTTAATAGCTTCTCCATAGGGGTAGTAATCGCAGCGTATCCTTTGATGAACTTGTGATAGTACCCCATGTTCCCCAGCATC
This sequence comes from Pseudotsuga menziesii, assembly GCA_001517045.1. Classification (NCBI taxonomy): domain Eukaryota; kingdom Viridiplantae; phylum Streptophyta; class Pinopsida; order Pinales; family Pinaceae; genus Pseudotsuga; species Pseudotsuga menziesii. The sequence continues at coordinate 781,029 of LPNX010839654.1, forward strand.
ACCCGAAGAATATTCACATTCATCGGTGGTGAAAAACTAAGAATTAGTGTGATATTTGTTGGATTAACCAACATACCTTCCTTACATACTATGTGTCCGAGTAGCATTCCAAACGGTGCACAGAAAATGCACTTCTTAGAGTTTAACGCAATCTGATCCTGTCGACACCTTTATAGCATCAATCGTAAGTTTTCAAGATGGTCCCTAATTGGCCCATAGAATATCCAATCATCCATATATACTTGTAGGAAATTTTGAATAAAGTCTTTAAACACAACAACAACTACCCGAGAAAATATTGCTGGTGCATTCTTCAGCCCAAAGGGCATGACTGTATATTAAAAATAACCCCATTCAATGACAAACGTGGTCTTATGGCAATCCAGATCTAGTGGTACCCAAAACTCTATCTTTGAAGGAATACATCTCCTAACTTCCTACTCCTTCAAGGACCTCATCTGTAAACAGAGTCAGGAACGGATCATGCACGCAGGCATCATTCAACTTTCTTAGGTCGACGCAAATGCAAAATTCGTTGGTATTTTTATCCTAAACCACCATAGGGATTATCCACTCTGATGCTTCAATAGGATCAATGATCCCAACATCTAGCATCTGGTCAATCTCATCCTTCACATGGTCCTTGTATCATGGGTTCAGTCGATACGGTCTCTGTCGCACAGGTTTTGCATCTGGTTTCAACAGGATTTTCATCTTTCCTAGGCCCCCTAATATCCCCTTCATTTCTAATAACCGCGTCGGAAAAAGATCATGGAATTCATGCAGCAAGTCCGTGATATTAGCCATTTTTTCCTCATCCCAATAGTCCCCAATATTGGAAAATTTTGGGTTCTCTTCCGACCCAATGTTGACTTTCCAGATCTTCAGCGGATGACTCATCGAATCCGTCAGTATGTTTGGTGCTGTGACATCATGGATTCCTTCTGACTTTGGAATATTAACATTTTGCAACTCATCATCATCTTCAGGTTCCCCAGATAGATTGTAACATTTCATCATGCATTGCATCGAGCAGTACACATGTGGATCAATTAGGTATGTGATAGGGACGACCTTTAGCATTACATCACGAATGGTTTGCAATGCATTATGTACCTCTTAGTTGGCATCCTGGAAACTAAAATTATGCATAAATAAAACAGACAACTTCTCCCAAGTGGTTATAGTTCTGTGCAGTTCTACCGCTACATACTAGGATCTCGATATCTCGTCCAGAGTATGAACAAAATCATGGACCCACTCGTCTTTAGTTTGTGATTCCCATAAGGCTTGACATTCCATCAAGTGACTAGCGGGGTCATTTCATCCATTGCATCTCCCAGCATGATAGAATTTCGAGTCACTGAAGCACACCATCATCAATCTATGACATTGTCCCCAGTCATGGATTGTCTGCTTGTGTGTTTTCCACCATCGATTTGGGGTAGCCTACAGTGCTACATCTAGGGAAAATACCCTTTGTGGTCCAAACACATTCTCTTCAAATTCTTGAAGGAATTCTGATAAATTTGGTAGCCCTTCATAAATTTGCAACTCAACAGTCTCAGTTGCTATGTGACGGAGAGACTATGTGATCAACCCGTATTTCCTTAATGACACCTCATGCAGCCTATTTTTCCAATTTTCCAAATCATCATTATAATCAGAGGACACAGAACTATCTCTATGCCATCTAAGTTCATCGTCGACAGTAGGGTGGATATAGGCTTCAAATATATTATAGGCATGATCCCAACCTCTACCCACTTCATCCCTCACAGGTTCAATATACCCGTGTCCTTCCTGAGTTTCCATGGAAGAAATGACCTTGACATCCTAGTTCTCAAATGGCATAACCCATTTTTTGAAATTGATAACCACCATGCTATCATTATCCCACCCAATCCATATCAGTACTTGATATGAACCTCCATCTTCAACCACTTCTATCACATCAAAATCAACATACATTTTCATACCTTCAACATCGACAACTAGGTTTGAGATGCGACCAATGGGATGAAACTTTGCCTAATTTTCTAGTCGCAGTTGCATCAGCAACCATCCCAATGTCGGATTCCCCATTAGCTACCAAGTTTTCTTGGTTATAATGTTTACATCTGATTCAAGATCTAGAATAATCGAGTCAACCTCGTAATCTCTGATCTGGATGTTCATCCTCATCTCCTTGCTAGTCTTCCTCTTTTGCAAGGAGTTCACCGTGGAATCCTCCAATGTCTTATCTCGATGGTACAACAACTTGTCAATCTTGAAAAGGGCTTTGGGATCCCTTTATAGTGACAAACAACTCTCAAAGAACTACTACAAGGTACCATGCTGCTGTGATGGTCCTACCTCTACAAATGGATAAAAAATAGACGACATTTCGATAATAGGTAACTTACCCAAATTTCTCTCAATTTCATGCTTGGCCTCGAAGAAGGTGTCTTTATCCATTGCAATATCGAATGCTACCTTTTTCTTTCCAATGAATCGAACTTGCTGATGCGGTCCATCTTCTGCAGTTGTTGCACTAATGCGAGTGACAACCCCAATGTCGACATCTTTCGTTCGAGGTTCAGCTTCAATTGTTGCAACCATCGATCCTTGATTCAGGTTCTGGGCTTGATTCAATGGTGGGTTCTGATTCAGGGGTGGGTTCATTGAATGATTCTAATTCTATGTCAGGATCTGATTCTGCATTGTGGGCTGGTTCTGTACTTGGAACATTGGCTATTTTTGAGTCTGCACATTCTGCAACTGAGGAATCTTTCTAGCCTGCCACTTTGCAATCAGTTGAGGGAAATTTTCAACATTATGCTCATTGGTTGCATAGTATGTACAGTGCACATGAGGACACTCCCTTTTGTAGTTCCTGAACACTCCACATGTATAACACTAGATTTATTCTTGACCTCTTCCTCCTCCTCAACTGAATCCTCCTCCTCATCCCTTGAATCCTCCATGGAATCTTCCTTGTACTCCTCCTTGCTGAAACTAAGGCTGGGCCAATTGCTGCTGTGGGGGGTCTAGTTGCTACTGGACATAGTGTGTAGCTTGTGGCTGAGGTTGAATGAGTGGTACCTAATTATACTGTGGTCGTGGTGCAAACTGTGGTTGCGCTATGAACTGCGACTACGGTGGAAACTTTGGCTACGACATAAACTGTTGTTGCGGTTGTGACAGGATAACTTGCATCTGGGGTGGCAGTGTATACTGCACCTGTGCTGCTGGTTGTGCCATCTATGGATGCACTTGCATTTCTTGAGGGTCCTCACCTTTCACAAAGTATGAATCATATGTCGTTTCCTGGAGCAAGTCATAAGCTCAACAATTTTTATCGTCATGTCCTACTGACCAACAAAAGATACAATACAGACTCCCTCCCTTGGTAACCACCTTTTTCATGCAGTCACATTTCTCATGTTAATGCCCATAGACCTGACATATGCGGCATCATGGTACACTAGTGTAGCTCAATGGGTTTAGGGCTCCTTAAAGAAAATAATTTTGAAACATCGGACATGTATCCTTGGTGTTTCCATTTGCACGACATCGGGTGCACCAAAGGTCATCATGATCTTCCTTAGCCTTCTTGATATCTTGCAGTTGGAGCATCATATTGGCCAACTGTGCTTGAATCTGGTTCATCTTGACCGCAATTTCTCCTACTAGTGATGCTTCTAATTTCATCGCGATTTCCAGAGCCTCGCTCTGCATCACAATATTTTGATGCATTACTGCTTTTCTGATATGCGAGACAAGCATGGAAATGAACCACTCCTTGTGCTGAAGATCGCTCATCTAGAAGATGACTCGAGCCATCAATGTCCTAAACCGTTGATCAAAGTCCCAAATTGTTTCATTGGGGAACTGCTTGATTTCTTTCAACTTAGTAATTTACTGAGACTCAGACTTTGGATTCTTGAATTCTTCAAATAACCCCTTATGGATCTCATCCAATGTTTTTTTTGTATCTCCCTAAGGAACCAACATGAATCTCATGTACCAATCCAGCGCATGAACCCTGAGGGTGGTTTTCAACTGGCATTTCTTGACATCATCATCCACAGTCTGTCGGGCGATCCAGATCACCTTGCACAAGAACCAGTATTGCTTTGGGTCATCGGTGTCGTTTCCATGAAATATTGGTAGCTTCATTTGGTCACCTATCATTCTGGGCCTTCTTCCTCTGACTAGTACTCTACTGTTGGACTGTTGCTGACACATCAAGCAAGTCGACATAGAATGCACATTTCTTCCTGGTGGTGGAGTAGTGCATGGAGGTATAGACATGTTACTCTTGGGGTTCGAGCTTGCCATTATTTTGGGCGTAGCCTGGGCATGGTTGTCCTTTTCATCACTGAAAGGTCTCTTTGTCCCATGTGGTTGTTCTTCATGGTATCGCACTTCGATCATAGCAGGACCTTCTCCTATCCTCTTCCTCTTCTCTCAAAACCTTGCTCCTCCTCTTGTACAACCACTTGTTTCCTCAACGACCTTCACAATCTCACCAGAACTCATGCCCATATACCCCTTACCTTTCCATGCATCTCCCCCCTTTTGTCATAGTGTCTACATCCTCCATACACCAGAGTTCCACTAATCTTGGTCCATCTTCAGAATACCTTTTTCACAGACAAGCTGTTGAATAGATGGTTGCACAGTTAACAAAAATCTACCTCATGGTCCATTGAAGAAATCCTTTTCTTCTTCGCTAAATGACTTATTGGTATCAACTTCAAACTCGATAATGTATCCCTCTAGGATACTATCCAACCACACCTCAATAGCCCATGATGCCTTATTTTCTGTTTCTTGTAATTCCTATATCAACTCCAGAGTCCAAGATGTTGTCTCACCTCCTTGGAATTTTTTCTTCTTAGACATGAACTTTTCCAGCCACTCATATAAGATGATAGAAAAATCACAGAAGAACTGTTTGTGAAGACCATTGTGAATATATCTGTCCAACCAATTTCCCATCGACAGCTTTGGATTCTGATTTTTTGTTTCAGTAAACTCTCACAATTTTAGACCAAACCACTCCTTGATCTCCAGTCGAGTCGGATTCCAAAACATATCCTCCTTTTAATCACAACTTGGTCCCAACAACAGAACCATTTGTTGGAAAACCCCACTAAAAAATATTCGTTGACAGCGGTTCTCACTTTGTCTACGCCCAACCAGCACGATCTCCCTAAGCACCTACCCAGACAGGTTTTACCCTGCCCAGCAACATCTGCACAGTGGACGAAGTCTCACCCAAGATGTTTAAGGGAGAGCTATCAGAACCAAGTTTCTAGTAGTAAGAAGGGAATATATGGCATCCATGGCTTCGACAACATAACTATCAAAATACAGAACTAAGAAAATTATCACAATTCATATTCACAACTACGGATCTAACAAATCACATCATTCATTTTTCGTAGCAGTATCATTCATAAAAAAAAAAATTAATAAACTTCATCATTGTTCATCAAATTTGCGACAGAATTGGGATAGATCACATCATCAATTCATTGGAGCAACATAAGTAAATCATAAATAGATTCAATACACTTCTGATTGACATCACAGCAGAGAAAACAAGAAAACATAAGACAACATTTAGGCAACAACTATCATGTCATTTTAATTCTGCACAATAGATCCAAAACATATAGTTCTTCTCCATGTCAAGAGACTGACTACATCCCAAAATTTAGTATCTAACATAGACATATTGCATATTGTTCAGAACAGAAGACTCATCAAGACCATAGATAGATCACAATATATTGATCACTCCCAGATATTGACTTGGATTTGTATCGCCTTTATCATGATTGTTATACCCAAATCCTATCACCAACATGTGATGAGATCCTTATCACCCTATGTTTGCTCTAAATACCAAACATGGAGTGGAAACATGCTCTAGATGTCAATTCTACATGAAAAACCTAGCACCATGCTTTCCCTTTAGCTGATGAGCGGTACCTTGTTCAGCATCGCCTGAGTCTTGTTATAGAAAAGCAGTGCCACCACATATGTACTATGTTCTTGAAGCGGTTCTTACCCTTCACCACTCTATCATAACGGAACAAAAGTAGTACCCTTGGTAAAATTGGAAAAAAAGAGGATTCTCGAGGCTTCTAGAGCATGAGCCTCATGTCCTGCCTTATCCCTATCAATATAGGTTGGTTGTAGTTGATATCTCTCTTGGTAGGATATTATGGCCACCTCACCCACATTTCTCTCAACTATCCCTATCCATTGAGCCCTATAAATACAAGCTCATATCCATAGTTGAGGGGGAGAACTGAATGGTAATGTTATGCTGTTGAATTGACTATCTAGCCCAATCCATGGGAGAGCACAAAAGAGCAACTTGGAGCTATCGGGGATGAGGTGTTTGTCTTGTGGAGGAGTTTGTAAACACTAAGGCAATGGTTGTAAGCTTCTTCATTGGTTTCTTAATGCAAAGCTTATTTCCATCTGACATATCTGTTGTACTGATCTCACATGTATATGTTACTGGATTCCTTAGTCACTAGTATGGATGTATAAATAATGTTCTGGTAGCTTTTATGTTCTTGTTTGTTTGACATTGTCTGCAAGTACATAGGTTTGTCATCAAAGCATTATTCCATGTGTTTACAACATTTAGGGAAGTTCTTCATCCTTTGTTGTTCACTCATTTGTTCTAGATCTGAACCATTCAGACCAAAGGAATAGCTTCTGTCCACATAAGGTGCAATATTCCTGACTACAAATCTGGTGACTCCACTAGGGAACAAGGAAAATATTGATCTGACCTTCCTTAGTCCTTGAACACTTGTCCAAATCCAGGCTCTAGTCTATAACTCTCTTCAGTCAGATCTGCCATCTGACTTAGTGAAGGTTGGTTTCAAACTTTCAGATCTGTTCAAATATGAACTACTTTGACCTTATATGCTCTGTTTTATTGTCAATTCATTAGTCTTTACCTTGATATGAGCAATTTTTTACTTGAATTCTTGTTCTCCTTGTGTTTTGGATATATTTAGGGAACCACACATGTGCTATAGGAAATAAGCAGTGCCACCACCTGAACTCCATTAGCCATAAGCGGTGCCACCGCTTGAGTGAACTGATCCAGAAGCAGTGCTCGTCTAGAACCGCTCTATCCAAGACCCCTCCAGCATGGTGCCAGGTAGGCCTTGTTCCAGAACTTGATTTCTTGTGATTTTTTGCAAAAAGTAGAGTTTGCTTGCTTTCAACCTTGCACTGTCAGTCTTATTTGTTGGAATTTGAATGCTCATGGTTGAAAATTTTGTGGTAAAATTTGTTTGATGAAAGAATTCAAAACCTAGGTTAGGCTTGTTGATTATTCATTTGCTTTCATGCTTGTTGGTTGTGATTCTGAAAGGAATTGTTGAAATCTTAGGTTTCGGTTAGATCTCTTTTCATTTCATTTATAAATACTAAAATAAAAACCACTTGCTTATCATCTTAATTTCATTTTTTCCATAGAGGACTTATTTTTGCTTTTAAAAAAGAATTTTTTTTGTTGATATCAGGTCATTATTTTTATTGAGCATAGGGAACTGGATCTCTGATTAGCCTCACAAGATTTTAGGTTCCCTTTTTTCTTTTGTCTCTCTTGCATTAGTACTATCTCATCAAAAGAAAAAATAGTTTATTTTTAAGTTAGACCTATCTATGTTTCAAAGAAAAATAAAAAAAAATAGATTGCATATGCATGTAGAGTGCTTGTTGTTTTTATTTTAGGAAAATAGACTCTTACCCATATAATTGCTTTCAAAAAGAAAAATGAGGTTGCAATGTGTTGCTTGTCTTTGGATTTGATTTGTTCAAAGTGGTTGTTTGGGAATTTTTGGTTTTCAAAACGAAAATAAAATACTCTCTCTCCCTCCCTTAAGTAGGCATACCTCGAATGATAAAGTGAAATATTTGCATCTACATATCTGCATGGTTTTACTTTTTCTATCAAAATTCCATGCATTCACCTGATCGTCCACTTTAAAATTAACGGTAGTTATAGGCTTAAAATTTACATAGCAATTTGAGTGATATTCTAGAGACGTGTTCAGGGGTCGTTAAGCGTAGGACCTGTCATTACTCGTCCGTACTACATCCCAGGACTCACACAGTTCTTCCACGTACCACGGGTATATCGAACGGCCTTTCACGTACCCTTGAGGTATATAGAAAGGTACTTCATGTACTCAATTGTATATAGGAAGGCCCCTTGTCACTAGTACAAAATGAGAAATCCATGACTAAAATCAGGCTATAAACGACTATTTTTGAGTCAGAGACTAATAGTAGCTAATTTCCACTATCTTATAGCTAGACGTATTTCACTTAGTCAATAATAAATTGACTTATTAGTCATTGATTTAGTCATTGATAGTCAATGATTTATTCATTGATTTACTTAAGGATTTAGTTACTGATTTAGTAACTGATTGCAGCAATTAATGACCAAATATACGACTAAATAAACTATTAGATAATAACATATTAATGAATAAGCTAAATACGAATAAATGTTAGTTGCACTATAAGATACAGGAAATTAGCTACTAATAGTCGTATATATGCGAATTTAGTCATTTTCGTAGTCACAAATTTATGATAGGGTACGGAGGAATCAAACCACCAACCTCCTGCCTATAATTAGGCAAGTGCTCTACCATTGAGCTAGCACCCTTTAAGAAATTTTTGTTGCTTGATAATGATGATATTCAAACAAATTTAGCATCATTGAAGCATACAAAGTAATGATTATCAAGTTACTATAGATCCATAATAGCTTACCCTGTACTAGTCCTTCAAGTCATTTTTGCACTTAATAAATGCATTTGAAATACTTGAAGGACTATTACAAGGTAAGCCATTATGTATCTATAGTAACTTCATAATCATTATTTTGTATGTTAATTTATCACATTTTACACAAGCAAATATTTTCAATGATAACCAATCCAAGCATTAGTGTGTTTGACTATCCAATATCCCCCTTGAGTAAACAATTTAATTGCAATGTTATAGCTACTCTCCATGCAATGATCAAGTTTTTAAACTTACAAGTTGTCCCTAACAATTTATTTCAACCAAGATCCAATATATACAAAAGTTATATAAGAATAATTACATAAAACATTGGCATGCTTTTGTTATTTGAGTGCCACTATAAGTAAGATTTCTTAAAATCAAATGATACTAACATAACTATTTTCAAATCAACCATATTAAAAAAAAAAATGTAGAAGAAATACTTCAAATAAGACAAGCGGAAGATATTGGAATGCTTGTACTATTTCAGTGCCACTATAAGCAAGATTTCTTGCAATGAAAGGATATGAATACGATTGATTTCATCTCACAACCAAAAACGTTTTCATAAGATCATAACCATCAATGTTATGAAGTTTTTGTGGAGAGTCATTTTCCCATATAAAGGGATTTTGTTGTGACAATTATATATAGGAATAAAGTTAAGTACATCCAAGGTCAAGAGATTCCATGCCCAAAAATGTCTTGAATTAACTCCACAACCATTTCCCACCCAAAGTTATGTTGGCAAAGGAAATGCCCCATTCACAAGGCAAACACAAGATTGTATTTTATGCCTAAAACATTTTGCAACAATGAGTTGGTTGATTGAAGCATTTCTTCAAACACATTGACTCGTTGCATGGGAGGCTACATTCGTAATCAATACAGGCAAATTTTCTTCCTCCGTGAGATCACTTTCTTACTGGGTTGTATTGTAGGCATTATGTTCTACGATTTCTCCCCATGAAATCAATTTCTTAATGGTTTACTTGCAGAAATTATGTGAATGATTTTACCCCATGAAAATATCTTTCTTGTAAAAGAAAACACACGGTCATTAATGCCCAAGAACAAAAATTATGAATAAATTTCTTCGAGCAAGAAAAGCCATAAACTTGGCATATTCTTGGCCTAATATGAACCCAAAACTTGTTATGAAACAATTTTCCAAAGTAATGCAACAACAATTATCATATTCTTTTGTACAAATCAAATCAAATTTTCAAAGTGGTACAACAAACACTTAATATGTTCCATTACCAATTGGTTTTCTAATTAGAATTCCTTCTTCATAAACCTTCCTCATAAAACCATAAACACTTGCAAAAGTAATGTCTTATAGAAAATAACTCATTACTAACCATCGTATAAACATAAAAGCCAACAGTAGTGAAGTAGAAGGACAACATTCCAGAAAAGTCAAGGAGCAGTCCAGGTCTATACATATCTCTGCTGAGAACCTATTCTCCATTTCCACAAGGCTACTTTACCCTCAAACAAATAAATCTGGTTTAGTCCGACATCTCATCCCTTTCCAACCTATTGCAGTGTCAAATTTACAGGTTCATTCTCAACGAAGGAAAATGTGTATGAATGGAAAGGAAAACAATAACATATTACAGATAAATAGCTACCTGAATGTATTCATGATGAGTGATGTTTCTCTATCGTAAAGTTGAATTGAACCCTGCATATTTCATGATGTGTCGGTAACACATATTTAACGTGCATATTTTTGCTAGAATGGAACTTTCTCAAGAAATATGGAACTTTCACCAAACAAATATTAGGTAATTAGAACTCAAACCTCTATTGTCATCTTCTTATAAACAGCTATGTACCCATGCTTTTCTAATTCAGGTGCAAAGAACTCCTCAAAATGATCACTCTGAACCTGTATCATTACATAAATCTAGAAATCCACTAAAATCTAAATCAATTATATCTTAAGAAAGAAAGAAAATTCTAGAGATGGTAGAGTTGCAGCACCTATACACTCAAATTCCAATATAGATGAAAGAAAAGTGAAGTGAACAGATATATTATGCATTCTCTTTAGTAGCATCAGCTAGAAAGACAAAAAAATGTACCACAAACAAGCACCGAAAGACTTTTCGATTTCAGTCCATCTTCTGCAGCTAAGAAATTAGTCCCTGCAACAGGATTCAAAAAATTTAATGTAGCCTTGATATGCTCTTTCACATGAACACAAAATACCTTTGCAAGGGTAGCTAAAAGTACATAAATAAGCAAATTAAAACTAAATTTACTTTATGAATAAAAAGTAAACTTTTAACTAATTGGAAATGGTTTTAAATTTTAATTTAAAACTAAATTCATATATTACATTTAAATAAAAAAAAATGTCTTGATTTTTATTTTATAATGATTTAAATTTGAATAACTATATACCTTTGCAAATACCTTGGGATAGAATGTTTTGTAAACATATAATATTCTAATACATTTTAATTATATTCACAAAAAACTAAAAACTTACTCTATACATATAGCCACAAATATAGGGACTATAACTTCTAAAAATCCCCACTTTAGAAAGAGTCTACCTTATATAATCAATGACATGGATGGTAATCTTAATTTTATTGTCATTTCCATATGCTAAGAGGTTCTAGTTATAATCGTAATACAAGGGATAAGTTATGTCATCTGATTTGTGTTAATGTTTTTTTTTCTCTATGTTTCTTCTCTTCTCATGTTTTTTAATTATTTTTTTTTATATTTTTTTAATATATATTATTGACATTCCCAACCTGTCATTTCCTGCAAATTTGTGGGAAACCTCTAGACATATCCGGTGCTCGTACCCATGTTCCCTACGTTCCCACTTTCAGGAAACTTGTGCAACATAGGTATATACAATAGTGTCCTAGGAGGAGCAATGATACAAAGTGAGAATGTCCAGGACTAGAAACATGTCGATGCTAAGAGAGAGAGAGAGAGATGAAGTAAATAATGTCAAGGTCTACTAGGTCTAATGACAAAGAGCAAGGAGGACAGTAGAGGCACTGGTTCATAGTCAAAATCCTTGGGCACCATAGTGAGATCCTATTGTATAATCCTAGGGGGGAGGTAGGATTGAGGGAGCCAAACTATCCTACCATTCAAGGTCAAAGGAAAGAAACTCAGAACAGATATCTAGTTGCTCAGTTGGGGCTAATATGTAGTACAACGAATGGGAGGCACCCTATTCTGGATCCATTTGGAGCTGATCCATATGTCACTATGAGGATGGTAGTCAAATGTCTGGTCTGACACATCTAAAATTATCTCAAAGATATTGATTGATCTCTCGAGTGGAGGCTAAGGGATAACATGAGGCCTCACCACTTTATTGTCTTAAGTACTCTAGAACTCTACCTATCTCGTTTTACCCGTATCTAATGAAGCAACATGAATGTATGAAGTGGTCCTCCTAGTAATCCCATGGTGAGAGACCTGGAAAAAATGGGATATGTGGTTGAATATCTCCCTGATGAAGAGCGATAGGAGTCTCTAATCTCGACAGTGGAGAGGGACCTACCTTAATCCCTATAGAGGAAAAGGTAGCATCCTATAATCTAGTAAAAATGACACCTAAAAATGAGGGAAACATCAGATGGGAGCCTATCTAAGTTGATCCTCAGTCCTCGGCCAAAGGACATGGCTCTATGTACTAGCCAGCTAGCCCGATTTGATGGTATATTTTCAGTTTGATTGCTTAACCTACATCCAACCCTTTATTTTCAAATAAAACAACTTGAGGTTCTGGCACAATCAAGAGTTTAAAAAATCCTGGCTGAAAGCATTCAATGAATTTGGTCAACCCAAGCAACTTTTAATGCTTAATATAACTTGAAACATCCACTTATGTTGAGTACAAGAAATTATATTTTTTATTTTGGAATTCCATACTCTCAAACACATCATGAACAAATTAGATGAAATGTCTAATTTACATGCAAGAAAATTTATGTTCAATTAAAATTATCATACTAAATCAATGTTCTTCATAGACACACCTCCAAATTATATCTTGTGCAAAACTATAAGCTCCCCACCATACAACTGATTGTGGAGAATAAGTAATCACAGACATTCCAAACCCTCTATATAGACCATGAATACCCTGTGTCTTGAAAGTTTTGCCAACAACATCCATGGCACCATTATACTTTGTCATCCCAGGAAGGCCTTGAACCATTAACCTCTAACAAACCTGGTCATACAAGTGTGGGAGTTAGCATACATAAGAAAGTGGATACTACATATATCTTGTTAAGGTATGAAATTTAATGAGCCTTTCAATGTTAAGTTTGAACTTTTTATCCTACAGCTATTAGCTACAGTATACTTTAAATGGAATGCAATACCTTAAGTGTGTATGATTAGAAATTTAAACTTGACAGAATAAAATGAATTCCAATCAATGAAAGAGTGCAAGCCCATTCAAAGCGAAAGAGACTTTCAGTGGAATGCTTTACATTAGATGTTTCAATAAACATAACCAACCCAATGCCAAGAATGACAAGCTCAAGCTTGTTTGTTTCTGAATCTTGGATAGAGAACAGAAAGATAAAGAGATGTCAAGAAAAAGAAGATAACACATATGCCGAAGACAAAGGCTATCCCCATCCTTACCAAGTCACCTCACATATAACTATATCAAGGCTAAAAAGGAGAATGACAACACTTAAAACATTGTACAAGCATCAAAGAAATATTTGTACCTACATAAAACCATAAACATGAAATATAATGGCCCTTAGCATTAATACCGCAACATGAAGGAAAAATATATTTATGAATGTACTGGACACATAAATATATCAGCTATAGGGGGGATTGTAGTCTCAAGAGCGCCCAATATGAAAAGCACTAGTGACTAATACTTGGTCAAAACACACACAACCACTAGATCAACCTCCTGCATCCGTATATCTCACTCTATTCAATCATACTGATTCAATAGAAAATAAAAATAAAAAAACTGAGCCTATGTTTGAAACTGAAATACTAGACTTTATATAATATATAAAATCAAGTAGAAAGATCTTATTATTTGTGGCAAATACACATTCAATAATTCATTATAAAATCCACCAATTCCCAAAGACGGCTATAGATATAATAAATGTTCAATAACAAAAGTCTACTTTATTCGTTACATGCTTCCCTATATTATGCATAAAACTTGCATAACTAGATTAATCTCTTCTAGTAATTATATGAAAAAAATTCTAAGCTTTTCATCAAAAGTTCTAGAAGTTATGCGAATTAGTCAACATATATTTGGTTCTTTTAGAAACAAATGGATCTTCTATTCTATAAATGCACAGGAGAACATAAATCAAGAAATCATGCATTTCCCACCATGGTAGAAGCCCGCATGGACATTTCCCCTCCCTAAATAAGTAATAAGGGAGAGCACCTCTGGTTTGGCTCCGACATCGATATAATGAATGTCTTTTCTAAAGCTTCCTATCCTTATTGAAAAATAAATCACTGAATAAGATTTAAACTCTAAAAATTCCCCCATGTGAAAGAGCATTGTATTTCCTTTTCACATTATGGTAATTCTCTTAGATTGATCAGTTTGATTTCTTAGTTTCATAGGAGTGATTCCACACTCTCACTTTGTCTTGCCACTTGTGTATTGAGTAGTCCTGTTGACCTACTTTTGGTCATTTGTTGAACATCAATAAACTTATCTTATCTCCATATTTAAACTCAAAAAAATTTCCCAGATTTGTGCTCGCAAAGATTCTAAAGGTCTACTGTATTAAGGGAAAACAAAAATGATCTTTTTATTAGCTACAATTTTGTTGATTTATGCATATTATTGTATTCTCCCAATTTCTAGAGCCAAATTAATCCTTCCAAGCTTCACATCACATCACATTAGCATGAAAAAATCCTTTGACAAGCAAATGATAGACTTTGATTAATTGAAACCTTTATATGTTTTGAGTTAACCATGTTACCTTTATTTTTCTTAGCCACAAGTTTTAACTTGTCCAAAGCATAAAACTAAGATCAATGCTAGTACTGATAAATTTTCATTCGAACATAAAGGTTGTTTAACTGAAGGAAAATCATGTGTTTTAATTTTTGTTATTCTATGAATATTCTATGAATCGAGAGATCATCTTAAACATGAAAAGATGTGATATGTTTGTCCAAATGTCTTCTAAGTTCTAACTAGAACAGACCCAGCTAGATATGATCAATTTAGTGCCTTTGGAGATCTCAGTATTTAGTCCTAAGATAATCTAGAGATTCTTTACTATCTATCATGGTCACAGGACCTATCTGAGTCCACCTAGACCCATCATGAAACAGGTTGGTTCAGACCAGACCCAACTAGACTCAGCCAGACACATCTGACAAGACTCAACCAGACCTACCAAGTCTTAGGAAAACTTCACCATGTCTGACAAGACAACCTAGGTCAGACAATGTCCCTATGTTTTAAAAGGACAAAATGGCCAGTTTCCTTCACATTTTAACTTTTCTTGGAGTGTGTTTTGGAGTAGGGTTTTGCACTAGGGATTTGGAATTTTACAAAGTTGGCATTTTACACAGGTCATTTTATACTAGGGCATCGTGAATTGAGCTAGTGCACATCATCAACAAACTACCTCTTCTAGGATAGGACTTATACAAAATTTCTTAGCTGACTTAAGCTTTCAGGGGATCTTGTGCATGACTGCTACATATTTTTTAGAGCTGATTTGAGCCTTAAGGGGAGCTCAGGCATGACATGTATATATTTTCGAAGTCAATTTGAACCTCGAGAGGAGATAGAGTATAATAATAGTGATGGGGCACTAGAGTAATTATTTTTAGAGGAATTGATGTAATTGGAACTTAGAGCATAATGTTGAGGCAGTGGAAGGGACAAGAAGTCCTTCTGTTAGCCCTCAATACTAGGCCGATATCTATCTTATGTCATGATTTCAGATTTAACATTGGACAGTTTGTTGATGCTCATTGTGGTTCGTAAATTCATATCATGCTCAATGGCAATTTTGACATATGATGTACTTAGTTATACAATTTTGAGATTCCAAAATGTGTTATTTTTGCATAATATTAAATATAATCTTTCATAACTAATTTTGAAAATAATGTATATTTTTAGTATTTTTCTATTCACTGAATCATTGCCAGATCCACCCTAGAGACTTTGCTGAATCACAAGTAGTGTGACCCTTTGGCCAAACAAGAGTTGTGCCAAGTGGATTCTAGTAATTTTGCTATCTCTATTGACTACTTCCATTTGCATCTGCAAATGATAGAACTATCTGTGTGAATTCTTACAATTGATCTAAACATTCCAGTTTTAACATAAAAGTTACAAATATAGGATATAGTAGCTAATTGGTTTACTCTAAAAAATAAATCAATGTTTCTTGAAGTTGGTCTTGAGCTCCTTTACGAACTAGGAACTTTTTTAACTCCATCTATAAACAGAAAAAACTCTTTGGGTCAAGCTAGTTTAATTTTTTCTCTAAACATAAATAGTGATATATCTAAACTAGGGTAGAATAATTAACTATAGCAACTGAACAATTGATAGATATCTGATTGTACCAAGGATAATTTCTCAGGGTTCCATCAGTCCCTAAATTAGCAATAGACCATAGATAAGGAAAACAGAAGATAGAGAGAGGGCCACAAAAAGAGAAATGATAAAATGCATTCAATGATAGAGTAGAAGAAGAGAGAAATAGGAAGGACATACCATCTTACCACATCAAGAGGCACAAAGTAAAAGAACAGAGACCCCATATGCTTTTACTATATGCTTGCACACTGCTAGACCATTCATATGGGCTTACTCAGCTCCTGCCACTTGAATTCATGTCTTCACAACTGATATAGGGTGCAAGATAGCTGACACTACAGAAAAGAGGACTGCTCCCTTAAGATGGAATTTTGTCTTATCTAGTCTGTAGTCCATATCAATTGATGTTAAATATAATAACAATGATAAATATTTAACTGATCAATATAATATATGGAAGGGCATCTCCAAGGATAGATCTATAAAATTCTATTTCAGCACTTGATTTAAATGATGCACTAAAACTATGTAATGAACTAAGTAGAAACTCAAACTTAACTCAAGGTTTCAAGCACCTTTCAAGGCTAGAAAACAAAAACTACCAATACTTTCAAACAAGCACAAAAATAAAAAGTGGATAAAAGTTCTGAGTGTTGTTGCATGAATTCTTTGCAAACTTGTTATACCAAAATCCTGTCACCATCATGTGATAAGACATTTGACATACCTATTTTCCCTAAATCCCAGCTTCTAGAGTGGAAACTAAATGGTTTTTCATCAATCTTTCATACAAATTCCCAGCATCGCGCATGCCCCTTTATCTAAGAGTGGTACCCCTATTTGCACCGCCCATCATCTATTTCCTGTAAGTAGTGCCACCACTTATTGTCCTTGGTCCATAAGTGGTTATTACCAGAACCACTCTATCATAGAAGGAGAAACGCAGTAACCTGGGTAAAAAGGGAAAAAGAGAAGTTTCTCGAGGCTTCTAGATGATAAGCCTCATGTCCTGCCTTATCCCTACTGCTGTGGGTTGGTTGAGCTTGAGATCCCTCATCCTAAAATCTTAGAGTCCACCTCACCCACTAATTTCTCAACCATCTCTATCCATTAAAGCCCTATAAATAAGAGCTCATAGCCATGGTTGGGGAGAGAACACTCAAGGTATTGTCATGCTGTTGGATTGACCATTGGCCCAATATCATTTCGAGAGAGCATAGAGAGATAGATTCATGGATTTTTGGGATGAGAAAGTTTGGTTTCATGGAGATGCATGTCAACATTAAGGCTTGGTTGTAAACTTCTTCATATTCTTTAATGCAAGTTGATTTATGTCCCGCATATGTTGTTGTTGTTGTGATTTCACATATATGTTGCTAGATTCCTTAGTCACTAGCATAGAGTAGTATATCATATTCTGGTTGCTTTGATCTATTTCATGTTGAGCTCGATTGTAGGTACATAGGTGGACTATCAAAGTCTCGTATTCTAGATATCTACAGTGTCTAGGGAGAGTCTTCAACCTCTGTCCTCTATTTGTTCTGGATCTGAATCATTCAAACTAGTGGAACACCTTGCTGTCCGTAGGAGGTGAAATATTCCAGCTAACAAATCTGGTGACTCCGTTGGGGAATTAGTGTATCAGTTGTTCTGATCTTCCTTAGTCTGCAACTCTTGTCTGAATCCAGGCTCCATTTTATTCAACTCTCTTCAGTTAGATCTACTTTCTGAATTGCATTATTTGGTTTTGAAATTTCCAGATCTTTTCAGATCTGAGTCATTTCGGTCTTTTATGCTCTGTTTCCATACTCAATTCAATAGTATTTTCCTTGATCTAGTCTTTTCTGACTTGATCCGTCATTTCTTTTTTTGTTTTGGTCATCTATAGGGAACCATGCCTATGCTGTGTATGAGGAGCGGTGTCACCGCCTGAACAAAGTGGACAATAAGCTGTGCCACCACCTGTAACCCGTTTGCAAGGAGCAGTGTTGTCTTCGAAATGCTCTGTCAACACCTACGAAGCGCAGTGCCAGGTAGGCATCATTCCAAAACATTTTTTCCTCATTTTTGTTTGAAAAAAATTGGATTTTGATTGCTTTCAATTCTATTATCAGGATTTTGTTACTGAATCTGATGTGTGTGGCTTGCTGATTTTACAGTTTAAGATTGATTTGAGTGGAATTTCAAAAGTTTGTTTAAATCTTTTTTATTGTTCATCCACTTCTATGCTTGTTGGTTGTGCTTTAAGAAGGATTTCTTGTTTTCTGAAAATTTTAGGGTGCTCATTGAAGTCTCTTTTCATTGCATGTATTGAAATAAGAACACTAGATTAGCTTCTAGGTTTCATTTCTTACTTGCATAGTAAACTTCTTTTTCCTTCCTTCAAAAAAGAAAATTTTTGACTAAGACTAGGACATCATCGTTGAGCGTTGGATTTGGGTTTTATGATTGGATTTCCAAGCTTTCAGAACCTTTATGATATTTCGTCTCTCATGCATTTAGGACTATCTTGATCAAAATATTAAAAAAAATGGTAGTTTTAAGTTAGATTTGCTTATGTTTTTGAGAAAATTGAAAAGTTAGAGTGCATTGACATATAGGTGTGCTTCGTGTTTTTCTTTTAGAAAAAGAGATTCCCACCCTTCTCATTTGCTTTCGAAAAGAAGAAATCGGTTTGGAAAAATGTTTGTTGGTATTTGATTTGATGTTCATGACTATTGATTGGAATGATTTTTTGTTTTGAAACAGAAAGAAAACACCCTCTTCCCTACCGTAAGTAGGCATACTGAATGGTAAAGTGAACATCTGCACAGGAATATTGCATGGTTTTCCTTTTCTCTCAAAACATCATGCATTCATCTAACCATACAAGTTAAAATTAACGGTAGTTGTAGGTTAAAATTTACGTAGTAACTTGAGTGATAGGTTAGAGACATGTTCGGGCATCGTAGAATGTAGGAGCTGTCATTATTTGTCAGCATTAAATTCTAGGACTCACACGGCTCTTCCATGTACCGTTGGTATATTGAACATCCTTTCACATACCCTTGATCTATATAGAAAGGTACTTCAGGTACTCGATTGTATATCAAAAGGCCCCTTGTGTACGGTTATGCATTAAACAACAATACTACCAATTTGAGCTCCCATGTACCTTGAGTATATCGGGAGACCCCCCTAGGGTATCTGATAAAATCCCTTTGGCCATCTTGTTTGGAGCCATACACCAAAAATAGCATTCAGGGAGATTACTACACACGTACCCTCGAGGTATATTGTGAGTGGAACCTTCTTGACAATCCTAGTGAGAGACCTAACTTTTGAACTCCTCCTATCATTTTAAGTTTGCTTGTTTTGACCTATAGTTTGTGTAGGGAAGTCTTTTGGTGTGTTTTTTTTTAGATTTTCAGACCCTAGGTTAGATAGGAATTGTACAAACTGGCTGAGTTAAGACAGTCGTGGAGAGTACGGGGCTTTCCACCCGGTTGTATTCCTGTTTCAGGAGAAAATCCAATGGAAGCTATCGACCAAGGAGCTGCTACCACCTCCCAAGTGAGAGATAATGTGGTGGTGGAAAGTGGAGTACCATATTCTTCACACTCGCCTCCCTTGGTCCAATAACCTTCTCAGGGAAATTCATCGTTCCATTCTCCCTTAGAAGGTCATGTTGACGATACAACCCATCCAAACTTTGGTCCCAATGCTCCTTTTTGGGAGACACCTATAGGATAGGCCATTGCCTCATTTGGCACCCGTGTAAGTTCTCCTGATGATGAAGAAGAACGCAGGAAATACCATGCTGCTATTCTCCATGCATAGGAGGTAGAAAAGTAGATTAATGACCTATTAGGCTCTACACTAGTACGTTCCACATCTCTTCCTATGGGATATCATTCACTGGTCGATTCTATGAGACCCATTGAACCGATTATAGATCATCCATTAACAACCCACAACCCATGTCAATTTACCACCCCTCTCACCTCTCATGTTATGTATGTTCCAAATATTCCTAGGTCTTCTGCATCTGGGGCCCAACCTTCAATTCCTATTTTTTCAGTACCTTCTAATGCTGGGGGGAAACCCCCGGCACGACCTATGTTATCTGATGCCGGAATTTTACCTAGTCAAGGGAAAACCTCTAACATAGATTCATCTACAATTTTTGTCCCTCCCACCCATACTAATGTGGTAAATGCCCCATCTAGTTCAGGTCATCCCTTGGGGGCACAACCTGTAATCATTCAGTCTTTTGGAGGTTAAGGTTATCAAATACCTATAGGTAACCACCCATCTAATCCTACAGGAATGCCTTATACTGGAATTCCATACCCTAGTAACAATTTTACGCCATGAGGGAAACCCAACTGGTCTTACATGCTATCTATGGGAGGGATACCTATACATACTATGGGAGGTGCGGGAGGACCGCCTTATGGAGGTCCTCCCCCTGGGGGACCTAATGGTCCCAGAGGATCTGGAAACTTTCCTCCTTATGGTCCTGGTGGTCCTAGTGGTCCTGGGGGACCTGGTGGCTTTCCTCCTTTTAGCTCTGGAGGGTCTGGTGGCCCTCCACCTAGTGGTTCTAGTGGCTCTGGAGGTTTACCACCTCCTGGAGGCTCCGAAGGGTCTGGTATTCTACCTCCTAGTGGTCCCGATGGCCCTCATGGTCCTCCTATTAGAGGCCCTGGTGGTTCTAGTGATCCTAATTTTTAAAATTAACCCCCCGTGGGTGGATCTTCCAGTGGTTCTTCCTCACAACAACTTGTTTATCAGTCTACCTATGGTCCTACTAGTAATTATATGCCATATCAATATTACCAGTATGTGCAACCCAACCAATAGTTACCTTTCCTAGCAACTTTGGACTTTCCTGATCTGTCCAAGTTGATTAATGATCCCGTTCGACACAATCCCTCATGGCCTCCCAGTCCAGTAAAGTTACCATCGGATATTCCAAAATTCGATGGGAAGTAGGGAGACGATCCGAAGAACCATGTTATGACTTTTAATTTATGGTGTTCTTTGAACTCCCTCATGGATGATTCCATCCAGTTATGACTCTTTCAATGAACTTTGACTAGTACAGCCACGAAGTGGTACATTGAACTCCCACAACATTTGTTTGTGGATTTTGGCTCGTTGGCAACCGTGTTCCTTACACACTTTCAGCTCCCTATTCATTATGAAATGGGCATTGATCTTTTAACTTCTCTATGACAGAACACCTCCACCCACATTTATGATCATATTAACGAATGGAGAAGGTGGAGAAGGCTTATTAAGGCCCATATTCTGGATCAGTTGCCAGCTGATTAGTTCACTAAGTCCTTGTTGCCTCCTATTTCCTGAGATGTGGCTATGGGCGGTGCCATTACTGAAGAGTGGGCTATTAGTCAAGATTAGTACCTATACTTGGTCTATTATGAGTCTAGAACTCTTTATTACCTAATTCCTCAAGCTCCTCGCCCCAGCACTGACCCTGCCAAGCCACCAGCAGAAGTACCTGTTGATGGGATTGTTGGTTCAATCCAGTCCCCACCTGCAGCTAAACCTACCAAACAAACACAAAATACTAATCCTTCGACTTCTAAGGTTTCCACCGAGGTCAATTCCATTCAAAGTACTCAAACCGCGGGTAATAAAAAGAAAGGTAAAAATAGAAATAAAATACCTGGAAACCAACAGGAGACTCCATGAAAAACCAATAATGACAATGACAAAGGGAAAAGGAAGGATAAATATCCCTGTCTGTTATGCGGTGGTGACCATTTTTCAAAGGAGTGTTCCTGTTGGGATGAAATCTCCCAATTTCTGAACTCTAATCCCTCACCCGCAGTACTTATGGATTCCTTTCCCTCTCGACAACAACTAGTAGATGACATGTCTAACCAAGGTAACTCTAGTTCATCAGAGGAAATTCATATGATGTCCTCAGATACCATCCATATGCAAAATCAAAGTCAAAATTATGATAAACCTGTAGATAAGAAAGAAGATCAATCTTCTTCAGGGAAAGCTCACTCTACTAGTTCTCTGGAATCCTCGTCTACTGTCCCTTTATCTATCGAGAAGCCTACTCTCGACATGATTTTGCACCCACCTAAGAGTACTCTTCGGAAGGCTGTCTTTAATCCCAATGCCCAAGCTACTCAATTCTATAATGTGTTTGAAGATCTCGCTCAGGTACCTTGTGCCATGTCTACCCTAGAAGTACTCCAAAGTTGCCCCACATAGCGCAAGAACTTGTTGACCGCTTTAGGAGCTTTAGACTTGGATAACACTAACTTGATTCATTTCAACGTTGAGAATTATAAACCTAGATTACTGCATAAGCTTGCTTTTCAGATCATTATGAAAGTAGTGGGAAAGAAATTCTTTAGAATGGTACTAGATGAAGGAGCTTTGACCTCGGTGTTATCTCTGACTTATTGGAAATCTCTTGGCTCTCCCGAGCTTGTTACATCACCTACGACCCTTAAAGCCTTTGATGGATGGGGCTTCCAACCCCATGGTCTCATATCAGCCCTCACAGTCAAGCTGGGGGGGGAAACCATTTCCATCCAAGTAGAAGTGGTAGATTCCCCTTTAGATTACAACCTTCTTTTAGGAAGGAATTGGTTCTATGCCATGACTATTGTTTTGAATGGTCCAATTCCCACATCTAGGGAGAATTGTTACAATAAATCAGCTTGATTTCTATATGACAGATGTTACTACCTCCATGGCTAATAACATCCCCATGTTAGGTCAGTCCCCTCCTCCTTAGCAATCGATTGGGGTAGGCATGCTGAAGGATTCATCCCGTATGGGGATTTTCCCATCTACTCCTCCTAGCATGAATACTGCAACAATACATATGATCAACTCATTTGATTATGAGCCTAAGGGTAAAAATTTTGTGGAGTCCACCTTGTTGAGTCCTCATGAAGCTATGTATGACACCATTCAAACCTTTTTCGATGATCACATTGATGACCTTCATCTAGTGGCTTCGGATCCTTACCATTTACCATATTGGTTAGAACCTTCTCCAGTTCTAGACTATCTCTTTGAGAATTTTCCCTCTGATGAGTCCATTATAGAGATCATGAAAATGGATGAGCCCATTTGGGAGGATCACCACCATAGATCCATGTTCCTCCCCAACACCAGTTCAGAAAGCCATGATTTTGCATGCTTGTTTCCTACTGATATTTTCAATGTCTCGCAAAGTCCTATATTGTTGCAAGATACAGATTCTGAAGGACACCTTTGCAACATTACTCAGATGAACCCAATTGACACATCATCCAAGACTGATGTTATCGAGCACGTTCATGTTGGGTAGAACTACTCCGTAGATGAATCTGAAGCATATAAGGCACTTTTCAAGGAATTCCATGATTTTTTTGTCTGATCCTATGAAGAGATGCCGAGGATTGACCCTTCCATTGTGGTCCATGAGATTAAAACTTATCCCTCGGATAAAACTGTCAGGAAGAAACTTAGGCAAGTCCATCCTCGGAAGGCCACAGCTATTAAAGCTGAGATTGAGAAACTTCTTAAAACTAGTTTGGTTTATCCTATACCACTGAC
Organism: Pseudotsuga menziesii; assembly: GCA_001517045.1. Taxonomy (NCBI): domain Eukaryota; kingdom Viridiplantae; phylum Streptophyta; class Pinopsida; order Pinales; family Pinaceae; genus Pseudotsuga; species Pseudotsuga menziesii. The sequence goes on from LPNX010839654.1 coordinate 805,009, forward strand.
GGAATGGGAATCAAACGTTGTCCCTGTCAATAAAAATTAGGGCACCATCAAAGTCTGCATCGACTTTATGGATTTGAATAAAGCTTGTACCAAAGACAACTTTACTACCTCGCATATCGATCAGATTATCGAAAACTATGCTAGAAGTGTCATCTTTTCATTCATGGATGGATTCTCTGGCTACAATTAGATTGAGATATTTCCCTCCAATCAGCATAATATGGCATTCATTTTCCCATGGGGAACCTTTGCATTTAAGAATTTACCTTCAAGCTTGAAAAATGTTGGAGCAACGTTCCAGTGTGCAATTTCCTATGCGTTTCATGACATTAAACATGTTGTTGAACCATACCATGACGACCTCCTTGCTCATTCATAGTGATGGGAGGACCACCCTGGTCATATTAGAGACATATTCCTGAGATACCGTCATTATAATATACATCTCAATCCACATAAATGTGTTTTTTGCATTGATATGGGACGTCTGCTTGGATTTTTGGTATCCAAAGATGGCATCCAGACCGATCCTTTGAAGATTTCCACTATCATTAATCTACCAACCCCAACCAACCTTCTTGAACTCCAAAGTTTGCAAGGGAAGGAAAACTTTCTCCGTCATTTCATGTGCAATTTCGCAGAGAAAGCACACAGTTATATGCATCTCCTCAATAAGAACACTCCATTCTTCTGGGATGACCAGGCCCAATGCACCTTTGATAATCTTAAGCACGCTTTGACTCATTCACCTATGATACACCCCCCGGATTATTCAAAGGACTTTCTCTTGTATATTTTTGCCTCCTCTACTACCATCGCCATGGTTTTAGTGTAGGTCAATCTCCACGGTCAGGAGCATGTGATTTATTATGCCAGTAAGAATCTTATTGATTCTGAAACCCATTATTCACATGTGGAGAAGTTAGCATTGGCCATGGTCATTGCTGTGTAAATTTTTTGTCACTACATTCTACTCCGTACTACCACTGTATTGGCAGACCAAAACTTGATGTATTACATTCTAACTCGTCAGGTACTTGGGGGCAAATAATCCCATTGGATCATCATCCTTCAGGAGTTCGATCTGGAGTTTTCCAAGGTCACATCAAAGAAATAATTGGTTTTTGCAAAGCTTATGTGTGATATTCCTTGTGCTACAATGGAATCTGAGCCCAATGATTCATTTCCGGATGAATTCATGTTCCTGATTAGCACTACTGATCCTTGGTATGGGTATTCAACCGCATTTATCTTGTGATGATCACCACCGTATCTGTCACCACGTGTAGTACTATCTTATCTTGAATGATACCTTGTATAGATGTGGGATTGACTCCATTCTCCGGCAATGCCTCACCCATGAGGAGGCTGAACACGTGTTGAATGATTGCCACTCTGGAGCATGTGGCAGTCATTTATCTGGGATGGTTACAGCCTAGAAAATCCTTCGTGCTGGCTATTTCTAGCCTTCTATCTTTAAATACTGTCATGAGGCTGTTAAGAACTGCCCACCTTCTCAACATTTTTATCCTAAAAAGTGCACCCATCCTACTCCGCTTCATCCCGTCATTACCGTTGGCCCATTCACCAAAATAGGGGATTGAATTCATGCATTGTAAGCCTACCTTAGCCGGGGGGCATGGTTACATCATCGTAGCCATGGATTCTTTCACAGAATGGGCTGAGGCTATGCCTAAATATGCAGAAGATGGTAAGACTACCGCTCTCTTATTGTTCAATCATATCATAGCTATATTTGGAATTTCGCAGTCCATCGTCATTGATCACGGATCTCATTTCCATAATCAAATGATGGAGGAATTGAGCGCCAAGCTAGGTTTTCACCATGAAAACTCTACACCATATTATCCACAAGCTAATGGTTAGGTAGAGGCCATTAACAAAGTTTTGAAAACTATGCTTCGTCGGATGGTTGGAGATCATAAATCCAATTGGCACCTCATTCTTTTTTTCTCTCTTTGGGATTATCAGACTTCTATGAAAACAACTACTGGTTTCATGCCATTCCAGCTTGTCTATGGACTTGAAGCTATCTTGCCGATCCAATGTCAGATTCCATCTTTACAACTTGCCGTCGAACTTCTCCTGGACACTTCCGCAGAGGAAGAGAGATTTCTGTATTTGAAGAACCTTGATGAGACTCACAAAGATGCTGCCTTGGCTAATGAGGTGCATAAAAAATGCGTCAAGGCACAATACGATAAATCTGTCCAGCCTCGTGTTTTCAACAAGGGTGACCTAGTATTGACTTATGACCAGAAATATGACAAACTAGGAAAGGGTAAGTTCGAGTCCATGTGGTATGGATGTTTCATTATTTCTAAGGTGTTAGAGAAAGGAGCTTACGAGCTCGTTAATTATGATGGAATCCCTTTGGGGCAACCTCGCAATGGGTTGTACCTGAAAAGGTACTATGCCTAGGTCTTCTTGGATAGTATCTTGTATATATGTATATTGATTGACTTTCAGTGTGTTTTTAGTATTTACAAGATGGTTTTGAGTTTTAGTGTCTACATCTGTTTATACCATGTTTTGGTCATGTAGATGGCTTTCTATAGCTTCATTGATGGTGCTTTCCACCACACCTTAAATCACGCCTCAGTTGCTTGGGTTAAATCACGCCTCAGTTGCTTGGGTTCTCTATTCCCCAGCTAAAGATTTGGTCAGTTCAGGAGCGGTTTTCATAGGTCCCGCTACTAATAACATCGTAGAGTATGAAGCAGTCATCGGTCTCTTCACTGAAGCTGCCTCCCAGGATGTATGTGATCTAGTAGTCTTGATGGAATCATAGCTCATGGTTTTTTCATTTGAACCATGTCTACACCATTAGGAACTCGGTGCTCCTCCGCCTCTTCCAGAGGGTACGTTTGTTAGAAAGATCATTTGGAACCATTACCTATAGGCATATCCCTAGGGAACATAATGCAGCTACTGACTCATTGGCTAATTACATCCTAGATTGGCATATTTCCCATTCATGGCATTAAATCAAACATGGTCCATTGTAAATAAACACTTAAAGACACATAAAATTCATAGAAAAGCATTGTCCATTTGAAACATATAAACACTGTGTAAAAGTATGTATATATATAGGAAAAAGTTTTACAAAAAATAGGTCCTAAGACCTCATCTAAAGCACGTAGGCTTTCAGGAAAAACCATCATACAAAATCCTGAAGCTATTAGCTTTCAGTATACATGTCTCATGCACTAATGGTGCTCGTGATAGCACATCACTGCTCAAGCCACCCTACGTAGCGGCCTGCTAAATCTGCCCGGTACTCCCGATGTATATCTCTGATATCTAGTCGGGAGGTCATCTATGTCGGCATCTGGGATGTCTAGAGTCAACCTCTCCAGGTTCTCCTCTAGCTCCCCAGTGATATCATCACCCTGTGGTATGAAGCGAGCTTCATCTCGCCTATCCAATGGAGATGTTCCTCCAAGCCTCGCTGCTCCAACATCTGCATGATAACAAACAGGTCTCGTCACTTATCATAAAAAATATAAAACTTTAAAAAACATAAAAACATTGTCCATTTTAGTGTTTCTTTCTTCTTACCAATGTCACCCCACTGCCTTCTAGGTGGGAATGATAGATCGGGATCTCCTGTAAAGTCTGTGCCTGCATAGGCATAGTCCTTGACCATGAGCATCTGATCCCGCAGCCATCTGAAGAACGGATCATCGAACTTCACTCTACCCCTACCCGCTCCTATGCAAGCCATGACCTGGACCCACCTTAGCATACGGGGGTCCTGTGCTCTCAGACTATGGAAATTCACATGGCACCTCATCTGTGGGACCCACTCGAAGAAAAATCAGGATAAGATGGAACCAAAGCCGAACTACTTCATCTCTCCTTGCCAACATTTAGTCAGCTAATCCTTGAATATTGAAACCATTGCTTCCACCTAGTTGAACACCGTAGGTGCCATAGCGTCTATGGTGTACAACATGTGTACCCTAGAATCCTGGTGCACACCCTGGCTCCCGTCCACCCTCTGCATGGTGAACATAATGATCCATAGAGCCCTATCTGTCACTGCCTTGATGCAGATATTTTTCCTCAATGTACCTGTACCTGGTGCACAGTGCTGATATATAAGCTCTCTAGTGGTGATGTCCCTACCACAGGAACCTGTTAGTGAGATGGGGGAACCCTGTATCGATAGACCAATCAGGAAGTAGATATCATCTACCTCCACTATAAGTATATGTTCCCCCACTTCAAAATACTATTGTTTTGGATTCCACATCTGCAGTATGTGTTCCAGCAATCTCTCATGGGACACCATGCTTGGAGTTCGAAAGAACTTTAAAAGTCCATAGTCTCGTAGTGCAGAAATACAACCCGCATTTCTTTCAACAGCAGCATCCTCGTTATCATGTGTTCTTTCCTTCCATATCACCATATTTTGAGTCACCTAGACCTGCCAAAAACAATAATGGTATGCATTAGAATCATCCTTGAGTCATTGTAAATCAAAAGAATGAGTTTTTTTCTACCCATACCATTTGTTTAAGTTCTCCACGGTTGGCACTGCCTGTGCCCTTTTGGAGATAGGTGGGGGCACCGCCTATCTGTCATGTTCTTGGCGCAGATCTTGGGTGGTACCGTGTATCCCATAAGAGGTACCCGCGGTGCCCGCATATTGGGTTTTAGGGCTTTCCAGATAGGCCCAAAACCCCCCAAATCTCAAAATAGAAGCTATGAAATGAAAGATGAAGGTCTTAGATATTACCTACACCTGACGGTGCTGAAAATGGACGGTGGAAACTCCCGGTATCAGCTGTAGAAGATCCGGCTAGAAAATTCTCCAAGTGCTCTCTGCTAGAGGTAAATAGTGAAATGTTTTTATTTTTTACTATTTACTTGACTTATATAGACATTTTTGGGTCCGACTTATTATAGTTTTGATGTAAAATTGTATTTTAGTCAAAGTTAATTTGTCGTAATCCCTTAATGTTGGTTTTAAATGCATTTAACACTTGTTTCTGAGTCATATGTAGGATAAGATAACTTTAGTAAGAACCTTTGGAAAGTTTGTTTATGGATTTTTCGTACTTTCACAAAATGGAAAAGGTCATCGAACATTTTTTACGACACTGTCACACTCGTTAAAAATCTAGTATCAAAGTTCCGAGTCCATTTCAAGTTTCTTTCTAGGCTCGTAAAATACAACATTGTGTAAAGAAGTGTCATGGAGTCCTCTTTTCACCTCTTTTTAAGGCTCCTTAAACATGAAAAAGTCATTGATTCCATTTCCAATTCTTTCCAGGCTCGTAAAATATGACATTGTGCAAAGAAACCTCATGGATTTCTATTTAAACCCTTTTCAGGCTCCCTAAATATGAAAAGATCATCGAGCGATATTGTCTTCTTCACGCTCGTTAAAGTATTTGAAGAGTCGACCATTCAATGGTAGGTTATCTCTTTTTGGTTTAGATCAGAATATTTACGAAAAGGATCACTCCAGCCAATCATGACTGGAAGAGTTCTCTAAGGTATGATTTTACACTTTTTCGGGCCATAGAGACTAAATCATATGAAAAAGGACCCGTTTGGAGTCTTCTTCTGTATTCATTAAGAATATCTAAACATGCATGATACTGAGTTTTCTTTTAGTGGAATCATTAAATTAAACATTGAGAGACCCATTTTGGGAACGAACCCCTCCTCTCTCAGGTTCGTAAAACATATGAGACTGGACTTGTCTTCCGACAAGCTATGTCGAGTGTTTGTTACCCTCTTTGAACTCGTAAAACTAAAAAGAGGCACTCATTGATCATGATGGGGGAAATGGGAAGGGAATCATTTTGTAAATAATGGCAATTGTTTGTCATTACCTTTGAACATGCCACTTGTCTTCATAATCATGTTAGTTAATTGGGTATTTAGCTGATCTTCGTGATGATCCACTTTCATGAGTCATGTCAATCCTTTGAGTCTTTCAAAAGAATGCATTGTCCACTGTCGCATTGTGTGTCTGTCCTGTCTAGTCATGCTGCCAAGTCATTTTGTCATGCCGCCCAATGTTCAAGGGGAATTTGAAGAATTTTTACCTCTGCAGACTACACAGTCTTTGTGTCAGTATCTTTGAGTCAATCATATGGTTACTACATTCACATCATTCCAGAACTATGTTCCGAGTTTCATGTCGTCGATGTGGGACTCATCATGGCCCTCCTTCGATGAGACTATTCCCGTTGAAATCAGCTCATTATCTAAGAAATAGTATTAGAAACAATATTTAGTACCTTGAGATCTATATGCCTTAATGACAGTTTCTCTCGCTCTCGACATAGGTCTGCATCATTGACCTTTGATCGATAGAATCGACTGGGTGTTCGACATCAGGACATCTATTCACACTCATTAGATTGTACTAAGGTACCTTGGGAATCGTTGAAATTAATGGTGATCTCCCTCGCACTTGTTAACGGTTCACATCATTGACCAGTAATCAAGTGGTTTCTACCATGTTCGACTTCAGATCATTGTAATCACATGGACAAAATCGTACTTTGTGGAAGACGAGATGAAGACCCTAGGTATTTGTTTAAAAGCACTCATTGCTTTTTCCCTAGGTTGCGATGCAGTTTTGTATATCCAACATGGATCCACATTTCTATGTTCATGGCTATGCTCAAATTTGCGTCTGTATGACAAGGATCTACATTGTATGTCTAGTAGCTATGTCCAAGTTTGAGTCCTCTATCACATGGATCTACGCTGTATTCTAGTAGCCATGCTTGTTTATTCCTCTCATGGATCTGCCTTGTATTGGTTTGCAGCTATGAATTTAGTTACTTGTGTCTATGAGTCCACATACTAATGTAATACAGATGCCTACTTGACAACATGCTCTGATCGATCCAACATTTTCATCTCTTGGTTATGACTTGTTCTCAAAGCTCTTGTTTATCGTATCCCTCTAAGACTCATGCTTTGGGGGGCATCCTGTTATACCAAAATCCTGTCACCATCATGTGATAAGACATTTGACATACCTACTTTCCCTAAATCCCAGCTTCTGGAGTGGAAACCAAATGTTTTTTCATCAATCTTTCATACAAATTACTAGCACCATGCATGCCCCTTTATCTAAGAGGGGTACCCCTGTTCGCACCACCCATCATATGTTGCCCATAAGCAGTGGCATCGCTTATTGTCCTTGGTCCATAAGCGGTTATTACCAAAACTGCGTTGTCATAGAAGGAGAAATGCGGTACCTTGGGTAAAAAGGGAAAAAGAGAAGTTTCTCGACGCTTCTAGATGATAAGCCTCGTGTCTTGCCTTATCCCTACTACTATGGGTTGGTTGAGCTTGAGATCCCTCATCGTAGGATCTTAGAGGCCACCTCAGCCACTAATTTCTCAACCATCTCTATCCATTAAAGCCCTATAAATAACAACTCATAGCCATGGTTGGGGAGAGAACACTCGAGGTATTGTTATGCTGTTGGATTGACCATTGGCCCAAGATCATTTGGAGAGAGCATAGAGAGCTAGAGTCGGTGCGTTTGGGGATGAGAAGGTTTGGTTTCATGGAGATGCATGTCAACATTAAGGATTCGTTGTAAAATTCTTCATATTCTTTAATGCAAGTTAATTTCTGTCCCACATATGTTGTTGTTGTTGTGATTTCACATATATGTTGCTAGATTCCCTAGTCACTAGCATAGATTAGTAGATCATATTCTGGTTGCTTTGATATGTTTCGTGTTGAGCTTGATTGAAGGTACATAGGTGGACTATCAAATCCTCGTATTCCAGATATCTACAGTGTCTAGGGAGAGTCTTCAACCTCTGTCCTCTATTTGTTCTATATTTGAACCATTCAGACTAGTGGAACACCTTGCTGTCCGCAGGAGGTGAAATATTCCAGCTAAAAAAACTGCAACCATGTGCACGACTACAGACATCCCTTCAAACGATAGTGGAATACTTGAAAGATTTAAGAACCTCGTAAGGGCTTCAATGCCCTTTTTCTCAACAAATATTCTACAAGTTTTAGAATTTTCCATTGCTTGATGCACAAACACCATGGCATGTGAAATGTATAATTGTAGAAAGTGTTCATTAGTCATATTTTCAATAGAAAATCCACTAGTTCCAACACCTTCATTATGCTTCTCTTTAGAATCAGTATCGATATGAACAGGACTATCCAACTTGTCTTTGGCTTCTAACCCTATGTCACCCACTGAAGCAACTTTCTCAAGAATTGTAATGATAACATCTACACCAGGTCCCCTCAGAGAAGGGACATGGCGCATTAGCTCTTCCATCGAATTAGTCAAATGAGCAACCCCTTCATTCAATGGTAGTGTTAGCACATGTATTGAACAAAAGCAATATAAGATCAGGGGGTGGATAAGATTGTGTTGTTTAAATACTTTGGTTTAAAGATATGATACAAAGGTGACGTGATGGTCTAAAAGAGCAGCCAAGTTAACAAAAATCTTAGGCTGTGATCGAAAGAAGGAGCCAATCCATGGCTAATACTCCCTCCGCCTTTCAAAACATGCGAGGAAGATAGCAGAAGTTCGGGCCTTTAGCCGCCTGCACAAATCAAGGGTTACAAATTGATTCGGGGATGATCTGCGGTTCATAACCGATCCGCCGGGAGAAAGTGCAAGTTAGTTAAAGAAATGGGAGTTGGCGGAATCACATATATTCCTATTGATCCGACGGTGGAGGGAAGGAATCGGACCACATCGGCGGTTGGGATGGATTTCACAGCCGGAACCTGTGCGGAGGATAAACACCAGAGCTTCCAGCGGAAGGGATGCGTGGAGGTAAATCCGACGGCCGAGGATTAAAGACAGCGTGGATCGATGACTATTTTGGTTTCCGGGAGATGAACATGCACGCAGGATAACCTTTGAGCCACCCGGCAGAACTCATTATATGCTGCCTGATCCAACGGTTGGAGATCGGAGGGTAGTAGATCAACGGCTAGCAATGATTCCGGAGGTCGAACTAGCACGGCGGATAATCCCGGAGTGCCCAGCGGAATTGGGTATGCGACTGAAGATCCGACGGTGTGTAGCTGAAGGGATATCGCATCAACGGCTGGGAGCAATTCCGCTAATTAAAGTTGTTTGATGGATAAAGCGAAGGAGCCCAGCGGAATTGGATGGGCGCCACATGATCCAACGGCCTGCCTGTAAAGGAAGATCAGATCGATGGCTATAGATGTTTCCGGGACCCAGAGTTGCACGGTAGATAAAGTCAGATGACTCAGCGGAAAAGCACACGTGGTGTACGATCCGAAGGCCAGGAATTTGCACAGAAGAGATCAACGGTCGAAAATGAACTCGGAGGAGAAAGATGCACGACTGTTAGAGATAAGTAGCGGTTGCGGAAATAAATGCTTCCCACGTGTCTAATCGGGGGTGTCCTATAAAGGCAAAATTGACCTCTCCAGCGATTATTTTATTGCTTGGGACCCGGCGAAAAGGACCTATCGATTTGGGCGCTTCTAGTTGTCAGCATCAGGCGCATTCCAAACACACGCCTCCACAGTGAGCCAGGTAGGACCTTAATCCTGTAATTCCTTCGCTCAATTATCATTATAAATTAAGAAATGGATCAACAGGGCGAAGCCTCTGTGTCTGGTCGGGTCCCGGATGAAAGAGAAGAATTCTTGGTAGATAGACACAGGGGTGTCTACGAGCCTTTCTTGTCTACAGGAAGTGTGTCAGGCAGCAAAGAGAGGCTGTGGTCTTGTTTCTCGCAAGGGAATGACGTTCTGAATGTATGCAAGTCCTTTTTGTACTTTTTTGCCCTGGAGGAAACCCTCCACTTCCCTGAATTTGCCGAATGGTGCACAGTAAATTATTCTCCCTCTCAGAGAGTCATTGTGAGTCGGTCCGCGTTGAAGATACTGTGTAAAATCGATGCTTCGGCCATTAGGGGAAATCTTAGTTTGCCCAAAAGTTACCCTGTGGACTGTGAGTCTGTAAATGAGTATGTCCTTGCCGAGTTTTTTAAAAGTTGCAACGATGACGCTCGCTCTCGATTCCTGTCAAGTATCCTAAGGGAAGGTCAGTCCCTTGAAGGCCTTACCTTGCCCTACCCCTTGCACATTTTTAGAACTAAAGTGCAGTGGGTAATGTCTTTGGTTTGTTAAGTGTTAGGTCTAGATGATGACTGTCATATAGGTGATGTTATCCTTGGTTTCCTTCTAAAAGTAAATTCTTTAAGTCCCGAGTCCCAGTCAGTTCCTGTGCTTAATTTAGACGGATATCTGGCCGAAGCGATCCACCTCCAGTTGACTGAATTTCCCAAGGTCCAGTTTTTTAGGTTTCAAACACACCTGCTTAACATGTTAGTATGTTCTAATGTTAGAGAATTGAAGTTCATAAGTACTCTATCCTCTTCTGATTTTCCAAAGCAAAATAACCTGATCGAATTTGCCAATTCGATCATGTCCGAAATATACAGGATGTTGTTTGATCAAGAGTTGCCCCGGGTCCTTGATGAAATGAAATGTTTGATGCATTCTTCACCCGAGGGGCGGGTGGGAGATTGGTTTCTGTATAGAGATTATACTGTTTTGAGAGTGTATGGCTTTACAGGTCAGCCTTATAGGTTGCCTTCCTTTTTGACCCCAAGAATTTTTGCTCTAGAGTTTATGAGGCAAAGGTTGTTATTAGAGGAGGAGCATTTCGATGCTTTCACAAAATCTTTGAATATTAAATTTCCATTTAAAGTCGGCCCTTTCATTTTGAAAGGAAAAGGTGCCCTGGCATGTGTAGAGAGATTGATGGAAAATATGGAGTTCGTAAAGGATGTAAATATGAACTATGACCCCCACTAGGTGATATCATTGAGAAAGCAAGCGAACAAAAACAAACCATTTGAGCATCAAGCTGTTGAAGGGTTAGCTGAAATGGCTAATTTGCTGCAGTTCACTGACGAGTCCAAAACTGAGACCGAGACACATCCTACATCTCGTTCAGAGATCCAAATCACAGAGGGTGTCAATGTTGCGGTCAAGAGGAGTTTGGCAGAGGCCGAGAATATGGAAGTGGACGAAGAGACGTCCCGTAAGAAGGCGAAGCTGCACGAAGGAGGTGATATGGTGGACGAAGAGATGCCCAGTGTTTCCAAAAAGGTTTCCTTGGTCCCCATCAAGACCGTACAGGTCAGTCAGTTTTCTTTTAAAGTTTCAGAAGGTGACGTTAACAGCCCAGAATCCGGTCCCTTGTTTAAATCAAAAGAAGAGCTCAAGACAAGCTACCTAGAAAAGAGGAAGCAATCCCTGGAGGAAACACGAAATCTGCTCCCTAAGGTAAGGAACCTGTACAGTTCTAAAACATCCCTAGTTGCTGCTAGGGATGCTGAGAAAAATACTTTCAAAATGGCCATTGTGAATGATAAGAAAATGTCTGAGATAGAAATCCGTCTGGACAAAATCAGTACTCCAGACAAGATTCAGTTGCATAAGAAAACCGACGACATTCTATATTCAGACCTGTTGCAGGCCATGATGAGGATAAGTAAGTTGCAAGTGTTGGTAGACAAGTTGGAAGTTCAACTGAAGCACGAAAAGGTCGAGAACAAAGCCAATGCCGTTCAAATCAGAAAAATACAAACGGACATCGCTAGCTCTGACAGTACCCAGGCTGTCAAGAAGTTGTTAGAGGAGAAAGACAATGCTCTACAGGTCCTCAAGAAGAAACTAAAGATCCCCAGTTCAGAACACGTCCAATCGGCCGAATTGATGGCCTTGCAAGAAGAAAAGGAGAAAATACATCAGGAAATGATGGAATACAAAGTGAAGGCCGTCGAGCTACAGGAGGAAAAATGTAGATGGGAGGTCGAAAGGGAGGAACTGCTGTCCCAAATATCCGTGTTGAAAAAGGACCAAAATGACGAGAAGTAAATCATGGAGGAGCTGATGAGTCAAAATCCCACTGATGAGGATCTCTCCATTGTGAAAATAAACAAACCACTGGATAACTTCTCTGCTGATGACCTGTTGGTGTCCATGTCCCAGGTAATTTTAAAAGACGAGGAAATCCGAGAGTTGACGACTGAGAATGAAAAGGTAAAGGCCGAATTAATCAAAATGAGTGAAAGCAGAAGACAGATTTTGCAGGAAAAGAATCAATTGCAGAAGAAGCTCGAGGAGCTAAAGGAAAAATGCATTGGGAAGGTCCCCCTTCAAGGGGCGAAGCATATTATTTGGGATACCCTTACTATAGAGATTACTAAGTTCCGACATTACTTGAGTTTTATTTATGATTTGTGTACAGTGACAGAGTTGGCTCAGCAAAAACTGAAGCTCGTGAATGAACACATGGTGAGAAGACCCCTCTCCACAGCCCAAAATACATTAAATTTCCTGAACTCACTATCGTACCAAAAGCTGCACGACATGGGCATAAGAGACTGAATCTCAATAGTGCTGTCTGCGAAGAAGATCATCCAAAAGCACTAGTTGATGAAGACTGTCCAAGACAAGTCCGATGAGTTGGTCGTGCAAGTCAAAGAGTTCAGACAGGAGTTTAGAGAGTTGTTCAAAGACGAATTTCCGTCTTTCTAGGACGAAGAAGGTCAGCTGCGCTCACCGGAACATTATCATCAACTGCTTGTCCAGGCTCGCATGGATGACTTGAAATTTAATAGCATGGAAAAAATCCTGTCAGGGAAAAATATTGTGGACATATTAGCGGAAGATTTCAAAGTCTTATAGAAGTTCACCGTCATCAGAGCCAGGTTACCCAAGAAATCTTATGAAACATATATGGAGCTCGAGGTGACCATCCGAGAGATGATGGAGTGCGACACCCCAAGTTCGGAGCAGTGGAAAGCTGTCGAGAGGTTTGGGAAAACAAAGTATATCATTCCCTCCTAAGAACAGGTGTCATGGTATCGAAGAGCTGACGGGGCAAAGACATGGAGCTGATGGCCCAAAGACATGGAGCTGATGGCGCAAAGGCATGGAGCTGTTAGGCGAAGACGTGGAAGCTGTTAGGCCCAAGTTTGTTATTCAGTTGATTCATACTTTGTGATCGGTTAGGAGTGGAATTGTAACAACTTCCTAGTGGTGTAGGATTAGGGTTACAAACTCTAATTTACGCCGGTCATTCTGTTATTGATCTGTTGGAGGCAGACTTATTGTTTGATCTATAAATTTGTATCTCTTTTATGAGATGGGGGTTGGAACCCATCAGATGAAGTAATTTGTGGAGAACATATCTGTCTTATTTTTAATACCAGAATGAATGCATGAGAGTTCTTTTTTTAGAGATTCATGTATCATTGACATTGCAGTCCGTGCTTTCTTTCTCAGTGTGATTTGTAATTTTCCCTGTGTAACGCTCCATTCTGTTTTTTCTGTCGTATCTGAAACATAGTGTTTGATGTTTAGAATTCATATGCTTATGCTCTATTCATCATTTCAGGTATTATATGATCTTTTCTACTAAAGTTGATATGGAATTCGTCTTAGACGCTCTGTATTGATGGGCTCTTCCCTCATTTCTTCTATTTTCACCCTGACAAATGAAATGACTGCAATTATGTGATTATCTTGCCTTTGAAAAATCCTGTGTATGCATTTTGGGAATCTTTTTATATGTATATGACTCCATTGCCCAATGGATATGTGATTGTTTCAACCAAATAAATAAACCTTTAAATATTGTTACCGTTTGGTCTTGCAATTTGTAAAGTTCATGTTGAGAGATCCCTCTCTGGGAGAGAATACCAATATCTTCCTAAAGTGGTTTTGCTGTTACCTCGGGGTGTACCTTTTACAACCTGGGTACATTCTGAGTGCTAACAAACTGGCGCCGTTTCCAGGGACCGAAGTGCATATCTGCCCCAGGGGAACGACAAAGATTAAGGGAGGTTCCTGTGGGCAAACAGGAATTTCAAAAAGAGAAGAAGGTTGTGTATTTGCCCTGGCGACTTCACTGTGAAATTGTCTCAGAATTCAAGAACGACATTCTGGCTTCAAGAAGACATACACGAGGTAACTCTGATACCGAAATCTTAAAAAGTTTTGAGAATCCAGAAAAGTTGTTTAGAAGAAAGAATAAAGAGGGGGCAGATTTTCCTTTGTTTGGCTCCTCATCATCACCAGATTCTCATACTGATACAGAAGGGGGAGTCAGTACTGCACATGCCCTGTTGAGAACTAGATCCGAATCCGACCTCAAAGACCCTGAACTTGATCCTCATAAGGGAGAATCCTATTTGTTAGACTCCTTCTGGAGTGGCCTGCAACAGACCTCTAAAACCAAAACATCTGCCTCTGTGCATCCTCTAAGCACTTCAGTTCCTATAAACCCACCCAGACCGATGGCCGCTAGGTTTTCCCCCTTGCGTTTGCCTGTTGTTTTACATGATCTTCCCCAAAATTATTCTCAGAGAATTTCTTTGTTTGACGGGGAAGGTGATGTAACTACAAAACAGCATGTTGCCAAGTTTGAAGACTTCATTGACCTGGAGGAAGTAGACTACCCTGATGTTTCCATGAGGTTATTTGCCCAAAGTCTGTCTGGAGAGGCGAAAAAGTGGTTTAAGGACCTTCCACAAGGGTCTATTGTAAATTTTCAGGCCTTTCAGAATGCATTTTTGGATAGGTGGGATGATAAACTGAATCCTCTGCAACTTTTGCCTCAGTATAATGGTCTCAAGAAAGGAGGTTTTGAGTCTGTTCATGAATTCTCAAGTAGATTCATGAGGGCTTATAACTCTATTCCAGAAGATATAAAGCCTTCTCCTGCAGCTGCTAAACTGCATTATGCTAGAGCTTTTGATAATGATTTTGCTTTTTCACTGCGGGAGAGGAAATCAACAACCCTTGCTGCCATGTTTACTGATGCCCTAGAGGTGGAGGCTAACATGATGGCAAGTGGAAAGATGAAACATAGAGATGTGGATAGGAGGAGGAAAGAAGAAAATGTACCTTCTGCTTCATCTTCTGCTGCAGATGTTAAGTTTGACATAATGCTGAAGACTATGGAGAAGTTGATGGATAAGTTAACCATGGATGCTCGGCCTTTCAATAGAGAGCAAGGGGATCCCCAGATCAGGAATCCAAACTTCAGAAGACCAAATCCCCCTGTTCCCCCTCAAAATAGACAAAGAGACCAGAGGAATCCAAGAAACCAAGAAGAACAGCCCATCCACCCACCTTTCCCTGAAAATTATGTTGGCGACGAAGAAGATCCACCGGAAAATGAGATCCACCTGTTCGGGGAACAAGATTTAGAGATATATCTCACTAAAGAATAACATAATATGTTTGCACAGGAAGATGCAAATGAAGAATTCGAAAATGAATCATATCAGAGAGATTATTTACATGCAATGGATGATGTTCAAAGGAAAATGAAGTTAAGGAACAGAGATGTTCCCATAAATAAAGGGAAGGCAAATCCAAATCAGCCTTCCTCTAGTTCCTTAAATGTAGAAAAAGGAAAAGAAACACAACAAGAGCCC
>LPNX010839654.1:824490-861073 GCA_001517045.1 Pseudotsuga menziesii
TCAAAGAAGAACAACTTCAAATCGATGACCTGGTTCTGAAGTGGGATGCCCCTAATGAAGAAAAGCACGGGAAGTTTGACCCTATGTGGGTTGGACCTTATGTTATTGCTGGATATAGAGGGAAAAATGCATTCTTGCTGGAGTACACAAATGGGGTTCCTCTTGAGAGCAACCCTGTCAATGGGAGACATCTGAAGCATTACCTATCCTAGGGGAGGAAGGTAAAACTTGTATTATAGACTGTATATATTTGCTTTACCAGTCAATAAGTAGGGTAAGCCGAAGACATTTGGAGCTTGCAGTGAAAGCCCCAAGGTCCAGGAGGCATATCATTCCTTTCTAAAAACATACATAAAAATGATATATGCAAAAAAAACGAAAAATGGGTTTTTTTGGAAGTTATTATGCGAAGTGAAAAGGTAGGCACCTGGTCTACGAGTTCTTTGATACCTCGCAGGGAGGATATCATCCCCAGATGGAGCCAGCTGTTAGCACCTGTATTGAACAAAAGCAATATAAGATCATGGGGGGGGGGATAAGATTGTGTTGTTTAAATACTTTGGTTTAAAGATATGATACAAAGGTGACGTGATGGTCTAAAAGAGCAGCCAAGTTAACAAAAATCCTAGGCTGTGATTGAAAGAAGGAGCCAATCCATGGCTAATACTCCCTTCTCCTTTCAAAACATGCAAGGAAGATAGCAGAAGTTCGGGCCTTTAGCCGCCTGCACAAATCAAGGGTTACAAATTGATTCGGGGATGATATGTGTTTCATAACCAATCCACCGGGAGAAAGTGCAAGTTAGTTAAAGAAATGGGAGTTGGCGGAATCACATATATTCCTCTTGATCCGACGGTGGAGGGAAGGAATCGGACCACATCGGCGGTTGGGATGGATTTCGCAGCCGGAACCTGCGCGAAGGATAAACACCAGAGATTCCAGTGGAAGGGATGCGTGGAGGTAAATCCGACGGCTGAGGATTAAAGACAGCGTGGATCGACGGCTATTTTGGTTTCTGGGAGATGAACATGCACGCGGGATAACCTTTGATCCACCCGGCGGAACTCATTATATGCTGCCCGATCCAACGGTTGGAGATCGGAGGGTAATAGATCAACGGCTAGCAATGATTCCGGAGGTCGAACTAGCACGGCGGATAATCCCAGAGTGCCCAGCAGAATTGGGTACGCGACTGAAGATCCGACGGTGCGTAGCTGAAGGGATATCGCATCAACGGTTGGGAGAAATTCCGCTGATTAAAGTTGTTCGACGGATAAAGTGAAGGAGCCCAACAGAATTGGATGGGCGCCACATGATCCAATGGCCCGCCTATAAAGGAAGATCAGATTGACGGCTGTAGATGTTTCCGGGACCCAGAGTTGCATGGTAGATAAAGTCAGACGGCTCGGCGGAAAAGCACACGTGGTGTACGATCCGAAGGCCAGGAATTTGCACAGAAGAGATCAACGGTCGGAAATGAACCCGGAGGAGAAAGATGCACGGCTGTTAGAGATAAGTAACGGTTGCGGAAATGAATGCTTCCCACGTGTCTAATCGGGGGTGTCCTATAAAGGAAAAATTGACCTCTCCAGCGATTATTTTATTGCTTGGGACCCGGAGAAAAGGACCTGTCTATTTGGGCGCTCCCAGTTGTCAGCACCAGGCGCATTCTGAACACACGCCTCCACAGTGAGCCAGGTAGGACCTTAATCCTGTAATTCCTTCGCTCAATTATCATTATAAATTAAGAAATGGATCAACAGGGCGAAGCCTCTGCGTCTAGTCGGGTCCCGGATGAAAGAGAAGAATTCTTGGTAGATAGACACAGGGGTGTCTGCGAGCCTTTCTTGTCTAAAGGAAGTGTGTCAGGCAGCAAAGAGAGGCTGTGGTCTTGTTTCTCGCAAGGAAATGACATTCTGAATGTATGCACGTCCTTTTTGTACTTTTTTGCCTTGGAGCAAACCCTCCACTTTGCTGAATTTGCCGAATGGTGCGCAGTAAATTATTCTCCCTCTCAGAGAGTCATTGTGAGTCGGTCCGCGTCGAAGATACTGTGTAAAATTGATGCTTCGACCATTAGGGGAAATCTTAGTTTGCCCGAAAGTTACCATGTGAACCGTGAGTCTGTAAATGAGTCTGTCCTTGCCGAGTTTTTTAAAAGTTGCAACGATGACGCTCACTCTCGATTCCTGTCAAGTATCCTAAGGGAAGGTCAGTCCCTTGAAGGCCTTACCTTGCCCTACCCCTTGCACATTTTTAGAACTGAAGTGCAGTGGCTAATGTCTTTGGTTTGTCAAGTGTTAGGTCTAGAGGACGACTGTCGTATAGGTGATGTTATCCTTGGTTTCCTACTAAAAGTAAATTCTTTAAGTCCCGAGTCCCAGTCAGTTCCTGTGCTTAATTTAGACGGATATCTGGCCGAAGCGATCCACCTCCAGTTGACTGAATTTCCCAAGGTCCAGTTTTTTAGGTTTCAAACACACCTGCTTAACATGTTAGTATGTTCTAATGTTACAGAATTGAAGTTCATAAGTACTCTATCCTCTTCTGATTTGCCAAAGCAAATCAACCTGATCAAATTTTCCAATTCGATCATGTCCGAAATATACAGGATGCTGTTTGATCAAGAGTTGCCCCGGGTCCTTGATGAAATGAAATGTTTGATGCATTCTTCACCCGAGGGGCGGGTGGGAGACTGGTTTATGTACAGAGATTATACTGTTTTGAGAGTGTATGGCTTTACAGGTTAGCCTTATAGGTTGCCTTCCTTTTTGACCCCAAGAATTTTTTCTCTAGAGTTTATGAGGAAAAGGTTGTTATCAGAGGAGGAGCATTTCGGTGCTCTCAAAAAATCTTTGAATATTAAATTTCCATTTAAAGTCGGCCCTTTCATTTTTAAAGGCAAAGGTTCCCTGGCATGTATAGAGAGATTGATGGAAAATATGGAGTTCATAAAGGATGTAAATATGAACTATGACCCCCACCAGGTGATATCATTGAGAAAGCAAGCGAACAAAAACAAACCATTTGAGCATTAAGCTGTTGAAGGGTTAGCTGAAATGGCTAATTTGCTGTAGTTCACTGATGAGTCCAAAACTGAGACAGAGACACATCCCGCATCTCGTTCAGAGATCCAAATCACAGAGGGTGTCAGTGTTGCGGTCAAGAGGAGTTTGGCAGAGGCCGAGAATATGGAAGTGGACGAAGAGACGTCCCGTAAGAAGGCGAAGCTGCGCAAAGGAGGTGATATTGTGGACGAAGAGATGCCCAGTGTTTCCAAAAAGGTTTCCTTGGTCCCCATCAAGACCGTACAGGTCAGTCAGTTTTATTTTAAAGGTTCAGAAGGTGACGTTAACAGCCCAGAATCCGGTCCCTTGTTTAAATCAAAAGAAGAGCTCAAGACAAGCTACCTAGAAAAGAGGAAGCAATCCCTGGAGGAAACACGAAATCTGCTCCCTAAGGTAAGGAACCTGTACAGTTCTAAAACATCCCTAGTTGCTACTAGGGATGCTGAGAAAAATACTTTCAAAATGGTCATTGTGAATGATAAGAAAATGTCTGAGATAGAAATCCGTCTGGACAAAATCAGTACTCCAGACGAGATTCAGTTGCATAAGCAAACCAGCGACATTCTATATTCAGACCTGTTGCAGGCCATGATGATGATAAGTAAGTTGCAAGTGTTGGTAGACAAGTTGGAAGTTCAACTGAAGCACGAAAAGGTCGAGAACAAAGCCAATGCCGTTCAAATAAGAAAAATGCAAACGGACATCGCTAGCTCTGACAGTACCCAGGCTGTCAAGAAGTTGTTAGAGGAGAAAGACAATGCTCTATAGGTCCTCAAGAAGAAACTAAAGATCCCCAGTTCAGAACACGTCCAATCAGCCGAATTGATGGCCTTGCAAGAAGAAAAGGAGAAAATCCATCAGGAAATGATGGAATACAAAGGGAAGGCCGTCGAGCTACAGGAGGAAAAATGCAGATGGGAGGTCGAAAGGGAGGAACTGCTGTCCCAAATATCTGTTGAAAAAGGACCAAAATGACGAGAAGGAAATCATGGAGGAGATGATGAGTCAAACCCCCACTGATGAGGATCTCTCCATTGTGAAAATAAACAAACCACTGGATAACTTCTCTGCTGATGACCTGTTGGTGTCCATGTCCCAGGTAAGTTTAAAAGATGAGGAAATCCGAGAGTTGATGACTGAGAATGAAAAGGTAAAGGCCGAATTAATCAAAATGAGTGAAAGCAGAAGACAGATTTTGCAGGAAAAGAATCAATTGCAGAAGAAGCTCAAGGAGCTAAAGGAAAAATGCATTGGGAAGGTCCCCCTTCAAGGGGCAAAGCATATTATTTGGGATACCCTTACTATAGAGATTACTAAGTTCCGACATTACTTGAGTTTTATTGATGATTTGTGTACAGTGACAGAGTTGGCTCAGCAAAAACTGAAGCTCGTGAATGAACACATGGTGAGAAGACCCCTCTCCACAGCCCAAAATACATTAAATTTACTGAACTCACTATCATACCAAAAGCTGCATGACATGGGCATAAGAGACCGAATCTCAATAGTGCTGTCTGCGAAGAAGATCATCCAAAAGCACCAGTTGATGAAGACTGCCCAAGACAAGTCCGATGAGTTGGTCGTGCAAGTCAAAGAGTTCAGACAAGAGTTTAGAGAGTTGTTCGAAGACGGATTGCCGTCTTTCTGGGACGAAGAAGGTCGGCTGCGCTCACCGGAACATTATCATCAGATGCTTGTCCGGGCTCGCATGGATCACTCGAAATTTAATAGCATGGAAAAAATCCTGTCAGGGCAAACTATTGTGGACATATTAGCGGAAGATTTCAAAGTCTTACAGAAGTTCACCGTCATCAGAGCCAGGTTACCCAAGAAATCTTATGAAACATATATGGATCTCAAGGTGACCATCCGAGAGATGATGGAGTGTGACACCCCAAGTTCGGAGCAGTGGAAAGCTGTCGAGAGGTTTGGGAAAACAAAGTATATTGTTCCCTCCTAAGAACATGTGTCATGGTATCGAAGAGCTGACGGGGCAAAGACATGGAGCTGATGGCGCAAAGACATGGAGCTGATGGCGCAAAGGCATGGAGCTGTTAGGCGAAGACGTGGAAGCTGTTAGGCCCAAGTTTGTTATTCAGTTGATTCATACGTTGTGATCGGTTAGGAGTGGAATTGTAACAACTTCCTAGTGGTGTAGGATTTCGGTTACAAACTCTAATTTACGCCGGTCATTCTGTTATTGATTTGCTGGAGGTAGACTTATTGTTTGATCTATAAATTTGTATCTCTTTTATGAGATGGGGGTTGGAACCCATCAGATGAAGTAATTTGTGGAGAACATATCTGTCTTATTTTTAATACCAGAATGAATGCATGAGAGTTCTTTTTTCAGAGATTCATGTATCATTGACATTGCAGTCCGTGCTTTCTTTCTCTGTGTGATTTGTAATTTTCCCTGTGTAACGCTCCATTCTGTTTTTTCTGTCGTATCTGAAACATAGTGTTTGATGTTTAGAATTCATATGCTTATGCTCTATTCATCGTTTCAGGTATTATATGATCTTTTCTACTAAAGTTGATATGGAATTCATCTTAGACGCTCTGTATTGATGGGCTGTTCCCTCATTTCTTCTATTTTCACCCTGACAAATGAAATGACTGCAATTATGTGATTATCTTTCCTTTGAAAAATCCTGTGTATGCATTTTGGGAATCTTTTTATATGTATATGAGTCCGTTGCGGATATGTGATTGTTTCAACCAAATAAATAAACCTTTAAATATTGTTACCGTTTGGTCTTGCAATTTGTAAAGTTCATGTTGAGAGATCCCTCTCTGGGTGAGAATACCAATATCTTCCTAAAGTGGTTTTGCTGTTACCTCGGGGTGTACCTTTTACAACCTGGGTACATTCTGAGTGCTAACAGGTAGCAAATACTTTTGTGATGTGAATACATGTACAAGAAACAACAAAGCATTTCTTTCAGTCACTGCATGCAATCCTGTATTGTTGAGACATAATGCAACAAGACTACCAGGTTTTAGCTGGAATATTTCACCTCCTGTGGACAGCAAGGTGTTCCACTGGTCTGAATTGTTCAGATCTAGAACAAATAGAGGACAGAGGTTGAAGACTCTCCCTAGATGCTGTAGATATATGGAATACAATGATTTGATAGTCCACCTATGTACCTGCAATCAAGCTCAACACGAAACAGATCAAAAAAACCAGAATATGATCTACTAATCTATGCTAGTGACTAAGGAATCTAGCAACATACATGTGAAATCACAACAACAACAACATATGTGGGACAGAAATCAACTTGCATTAAAGAATATGAAGAAGTTTACAACCAAGCCTTAGTGTTGACATGCATCTTCATGAAACTAGACATTCTCATCCCCAAAATATCTGACTCTAGCTCTCTATGCTCTCTCCAAATGATCTTGGGCCAATGATCAATCCAATAGCATAACAATACCTCAAGTGTTCCCTCTCCCTCAACCATGGCTATGAGCTCTTATTTATAAGGCTTTAATGGATAGAGTAGGTTGAGAAATTAGTGGGTGAGGTGGCTTCTAAGATCCTAGGATGGGGGATTTCAAGCTCAACCAACCCACAACAGTAGGGATATGGTAGGACATGATGCTTATCATCTAGAAGCCTCGAGAAACTTCTATTTTTCCCTTTTTACCCTCTTTTTCCAATTTTTACCCAGGGTACTGCATTTCTCCTTCTATGACAGAGTGGTTATGGTAATAACCACTTATGGACCAAGGACAATAAGTAGTGGCACCGCTTATGGGAAACAAATTATGGGCGGTGTGAACATGGGGACTGCTCCTAGATAAAGGGGCATGCATGGTGTTGGGAATTTGTATGAATGATTGATGAAAAACCATTTAGTTTCCACTCCAGAAGCTGGGATTCAGGGAAAGTAGGTATGTCAAATGTCTTATCACATGATGGTGACAGGATTTTGGTATAACACTTGGGATGCAGCAAAGTTCTTTTGAGGAAGGGAGAAGTAAATCTTCTGATATAGCATCCAAGAAGGCAGTTGTAAGTCCTGCTACATGCAGTATTGAGAAACAAGTTGGATCTTTATGAATGAGTTCACTCATAAGTGTCACAGCTGAAGAGAAGATGTCACCACCAAACTTATGGGAATGACAGAATATTAATGATAGGATTGATGGCAAGGTAATCTCCTCTGAGCCTGCAGGCCTTTTTGTGGCATACATTGTTGATCCCAGTGCCTTGAGTAAGGCCTTGATAAGACACCTCTGAGAATATGGAATTTGGCCTTTATCATCATCATATGTTGAAGATGCAATACTGCTTTCTGCTAACAACTCCACAAAACTTGTAACCTCAAATTGTAGTGTCTTAATAGTACTGTCTAGACCTCTAGGGATGTCAAGAAAATCCCTCTTCCTGGTTTAGCTCCTACTACTAATGTTCCAAAACCTCAAAAAAGAGCAGAGACCCCATCTGCTTTTACTATATGCTTGCACACTGCTAGACCATTCATATGGGCTAAATCAGCTCCTGCCACTTGAATTCATATCTTCACAACTGATATAGGGTGCAAGATAGCTAACACAACATAAAAGAGAACTGCTCCATTAAGATGGAATTTTGTCTTATCTAGTCTGCAGTCCATGTCAATTGATGTTAAATATAATAACAATGATAAATATTTAACTGATCAATATAATATATGGAAGGGCATATCCAAGGATAGATCTATAAAATTCCATTTCAGCACTTGAATTAAATGATGCACTAAAACTATGTAATGAACTAAGTAGAAACTCAAACTTAACTCAATGTTTCAAGCACCTTTCAAGTATAGAAAAAAAAACTACCAATACTTTCAAAAAATCACAAACAAAAAAAGTGGATAAATGTTCTGAGTGTTGCTGTGTGAATTCTTTGCAAATTGCAACCATGTGCATAGCTACAGACATCCCTTCTGATGATAGTGGAATACTTGAAAGACTCAAGAACCTCATAAGGGCTTCATGTTGGCTATGATGGGCAGACCCGGGTTTACTGTATTTAACCAACAACACCACTAGCTCACTAGCCCTTTCGGCGACAGACCGCGAAGCGGCCTGAAGTCTCACCCGAAGTGATTCTAATGGGTTGGCCAAGGACTCAAGCATCTTGGACCAGGTTCTGTGGCATCCTACTTACGACTCATAGCTCTGCTAGCTACGAGGCCTCTTTCTCTGCACGTCGCGTGACCCTCTGCTCACGTCGCGCGATCTCCTCGTCTCGCAGTTCCTCTATCCGCGAGATCTCTCTCTATCGGTCATGCAGTCCCTTTCCACATCGTGCAACTTCCACTGACTCATGATGACTCCATCCTTATCGCATCGCCATGCATCAGGCGACACGTAACTCCCTCCCAATGCTAATTCCTTAACCTATGGTATCGTGCACCGCAGCTCCTTTGCCAGTGCGGTATCGCCTCCCTGCGATATCCTACTCCCGCGGATCAGCGCACTTAGCGTTGTTCATGTTGACTTGCAAGACTCAACATAACAGGTTGTTTAACACTGCAACTAGTGACTGTTTCAAGCAAATCATAAATGAACCCGCATACAACATGCCAATGACTTCAACTTATGTCTATCCTTTTATATTACCGTGAACTGAACAACGTATACATACATTAAATTGTAAACAAGGCTCATATAATAACTGGCAGATGCAACAAATAAACACAACACACAAAGCAATCACATAACGCATGATTTTAACATTGTTCACCTCCAGGATGGAAGTTACGTCCACAGAACTGTGTTTCTATTATAGCTCAGGGGAAGGTAAACACAGTTCTGCTACACCATATATGCAGCTTAAGATCTTCTCTCTTAGATCTCTTCTCTACCTCTATATTGCACCTCTTACAATATACTCTTCCCTCTTTGTCGATCCCTGCGGATCGTTACATGCATGCTCTATGAGCCAGCTACTGGTTACAGTAAGATACTACAGCTAATAATAGAACCAGAGCTTGGCTTCTACTACTGTCTAATAATATACAAAACAACTAACAAATGAACGAACCCCTTTACAATACAAAATATATCCCTTTATAGGCAGCCCGATGGTCTCACCATTACAACACTGTGGGCCTCTCCCAACAGTAACCCAAACTCTAACTAGTGACAGTCGGCGTATCTGTACTTTGAGGTAGCCGCTATCTGTCACACCAAAACTCTCTGTGGTCTTCCATGCTTCCTAGTGCTGATCATGGGTACTATGCACTGCTTCCCTTCACCACAGCTTCCTGCAGTCTTCCATGCTTCCCAGCGCTAACCATGGGTACCGGCACTACTTCCCTTTTTCTGTCCTTCGTCTTCAATGCCTCGACCTTGTTGCTTTGTTTCCTTTATGAGGGTAGTTGAGCCCTCCTGTCTTCCACCGCTGCCTTCAATGCAGTGGGTGAGCTCTCTCTTCTCGGCCGCTCAGGTACCGTCGTCTTCCTTGACTTCTCTGTCTTCTACGTCATGGTTTCCAGCTCTGATCTGTAGCTAGAAACCCTGCTACAGTGTCGTATCTCTGCCTCTTATATCTCCGCCAAAACTGTCTATCCGTCAAAATAGCAGCTTCTTCTATAGCTGCAAGACCCTACTCCAACAATCCCCTAACACTTACTTGTGGCTCATCCCCGAGCCACTACCAGCGAGATTCTCATGCTTTTTAGTAAACTCATCAGGCACTAATCCTGTAGTGAGAAAGTGAATAATATCAGCATAGTATTCATCCGTGATCTGGATAGAAAACAACTGCGCATCCGGCAAATTGTCCTCTAGGTTACTTGGCTCTTCTCCTGAGTCTATCCATGACAGATGATCAAGTCCAGCGTTCAATCTTCCTGGTTTAACAACGATTTCAAAATCATACTCCTGAAAGAGGAGTAACCATCTGCAGATTCTCCCCCCTAACACTGGCTTATTGACCAGATACTTCAATGCAGAATGGTCAGTAAACATCTTGAACGAGGCACCCAATAGGTAGTGCCTGAACTTCTGCAACGCATACACCATAGCTAAGCCTTCTCTTTCTTTCATGGTGTAGTTCTTTTCTGCCGTCAATAGCTTTCTACTGGAGTATGTGATAGGATGATCGATATCCCCTTCTCCTGGTTGCATTAAGACAACCCCTAGTGCGATGCCAGATGCATCCACATGTACATGAAATGGCTCAGTCCATTATGGAAATACTAAAATGGGCGCTATAACCATCTTTTATTTAAGTGTGTCTAGACTCTGCTGACATTCCTCGTTCCATAGGAATTTTACATATTTCTTTAGCAATTTCTCCATTGGTGCTGTAATCTTTGCGTAGCCCTTGATGAACTTTCTGTAATACCCGGTATGACCAAGTACTGTCCTCAGTTGCTTGACTGAGTTGGGTGCTGGAAGATTTACAATTGTGACAATATTTATGGGATCTACCATCAAGCCTTGTCTGCAAACAATGTGACCCAACAAAATACCAAATGGTGCACAAAATATACATTTCTTCAAGTTTAGAGAAATATGGTACTGCCTACATTTCTCTAACATCAGTCTTAGATCTCCTATGTGCTTGTCAATTAGTCCAAATACAGTCCAATCATCAAAATATACTTCTAGGAATTTATGGATGTATTCTTTAAATACAGCAACTACTACTCTAGAAAATATAGCTGGTGCATTCTTAAGACCAAAGGGCATTACCATATACTGGAACGTGCCCCATTCTATTGCAAAGGTGGTCTTGGATCGATCTTCTGGATGTATTATGATCTGATGGTAACCTGAAAAGCCATCAGTGAAGGAGTAGACCTCCTGTCCTCCCACGTTGTCTAATACCTCATCAGTGAATGGTGTCGAAAATGGATCGTGAAGCGATGCATTGTTGAGCTTGCGCAGATCGACACAGATCCTGATGTCTCCTTTGGTTTTCTTCTATTGTATGACCATGGGGCTAACCCATTCGCTTTCTTCGACAGGCTCAATGATGCCTGCTGCTAGCATCTTATTGATCTCATCCTTTACTTTTTCTTTATACCGTGGATTTAATCTATATGAGCGCTGCTTGAATGGTCTATCATCCTCCTTCAACGGTATCCCCATGACTCCCAGGTCTTCGACTATTCCCTTCATCTCTGTGAACTTGGTGGGAAATAGGTCCTGATAGTCATGCAGCAAGTCTGCAATCTGTCCGATTGTTTCATCGTTCCAATAGTCTCCAATAGAGGCAAACTTAGGTTCTGTGTATGTGCCAATATTGATCTTTTTAATCTTGATGGGCTCTATGATTGCTGGAATTTATAACTGTGGTCCCTCAACATCACGAGTTCCTTCTGACTCTGGAATGTTGGTGTCGTGAGGATCCTCATCCTCCTCCTCTGGTTCAGATGCAAAATTATAACACTCTAACGCGTCTTTTAGCTGGATAGCCCACTCAGGTTGAGCTGACACTAATATGGTACAATCCTCAAATATCTTACTCTTTATTACTTGTAGGGCCTGATCAACATTTGGATACTCAGAGTCAAAAGCGAAGGTAAGTAGGAAGCCGTCTATCATAAGTGGTCATGTTGTTGTTCTCTTGCGCAGTTCAGTCTTTGTATACCAGTTCCTTGGAACTGTATCCAAAGTATGAATAAATCGGTGAACCCATTCATCCTCGGGAATGTCCGACCAATTCTATTCACATGTCTGAATGTGTGATCTAGGGTCACTCTCTCCTGTGTATTTCTGCTAGACATACTCTCTGTCTACAGAAAATATGATCTCCATGAATCTCTTAATATCATCCCATGATGCGATGTTCTCTTTATGTGCATACCACCATCTTGCAGGTGTGGCTCGTACTGCAAGGTCCATAGCTGCGATCCTTTGCTCATGAGGGATTTGTTGTTCAAATTGCTTGAGAAAGTCCTGGATATATGTTAGACCATGAAAGGATGGAATCTCATTGATCCATGCGCCAATCCATCGCAGTGACTTAGTCAAGTACACGCATCTACGCACTGAGACTTTGTGAAGTCTGTTCTGCCAGTTTTCTAGACCAACATCTAAATCTGATGTGCATGAGTTGTTGAATTTCCAACTAATATTCCCTTCTGTGGTTAGATTGATGTAGTCACTCTGGTTCACGGTCATCTGGTAGAGGCTCTCCATGTTATGTGCCTCCTCCTCTGCCCAGATAGGTTCAATATATCTAGGGCCCTGAAAAGGATCCAATGGTGCGATGACCTGGATCTGCGCGTCCTCAAAGGTCATTTGTCTTCTCTTTAGGTCGATAACGGCCATGTTACCGATCACCCAATCAATTCCTAGCAATGTTGGATAGGGTCTACTATCACCAATGATTTCTATAACTTCAAATTCCGCAAAGCTGCGAACTTCGTCAATGTCAACTGGCACCTGCGGTAACCGACCCAGAGGTGATACACACTGCTGATTAGCTAATCTCAGATGGATAGGCGATCTAACTAACTTAGGGCTACCCATTTGTTCCCATGTATGCTTAGTCAGAACATTCACGTCTGATCCTAGATCTAGGATCACCTCGTCCACTTCAAATTCTCCAACCTGCGCTATGAGTCGCATCTCTCTTCCGGTTCTTGTATGTCCCATAATATTATGAACAGCATGTTGTGTACTGCTCACAAAAGAAGATGGCTGACACTGATCTATGATGCGCTGAAGTTCTATGATAGCTTTCTCATTTCTTACAAGTTTTAGACAACTCCACATGAAGGAATGTACACTTCCTGTCATCTTGTCCTCATCGCATATTCCCGATGTGGTAGCCTTCGATGTCTATACAAGGCTATCACCACAAGGTGCTTTCTGCGGTACGCCCCTAGATGGTGGTACCTATGATCCTGATTGCGTAGGGTCATCAAAGAAATCCTTAGCTTCCTGAAATGTCTACTTGTTCTTCTGCAGGTCGAGTGGTGTTGCTTTATTAGGAGCTCTATGCACCCACTCCTGGCCTGTGGTATTTTCCATTTCCTACGATGTCTCACTAGTAGAAACACCGTTGCGAGTCACAATATTGACTCTTGGTTCTGGCTCTTCCTGCTCAGCAGCAATAAGCTGGATGTTCTGGTGTACTGCTGGATTAGGTTCTCTGATCTTAGCTATCAAGGTAGGACACTCCTCTATAGTATGATCATAATATTTACAGTAGTTACAAGTGGTAGTGGGGCTCT
The DNA here is from genome assembly GCA_001517045.1 of Pseudotsuga menziesii. Taxonomy (NCBI): domain Eukaryota; kingdom Viridiplantae; phylum Streptophyta; class Pinopsida; order Pinales; family Pinaceae; genus Pseudotsuga; species Pseudotsuga menziesii. The sequence continues at coordinate 837,755 of LPNX010839654.1, forward strand.
AATAGTCCCTAGCATAGTGTCCTACAACTTCGCAGTTGTAACAAGTAACTGGTCCACGACCACGGCCAAAACCCTCTCCTCTGCTGAAGCCTTCTCCTCGTGCAAGGCCTCCTCCATGGCCTCATCCTCTGAATCCCCCTCCATGGCCACCATAAGCCAGATCCTGCTGTGGTCCTGCTACTGGACCCTGTGTCTCTGACTGGACTCTATACAAGTCTTGCTTTGCTCCGACCATGAGATTATAGGCTCAGCAATCGTGTACATCATGGCCTACAGAATTGCAGAAGATGCAGTATAAGTTCTTAGTTGTCTGCATGTACTTCTGAAGTAGAGGGCACTGGTGAGGTAGATGTCCTCATGTTTTGCATATCTCACACCACGGCCCATGGGTCTATGGTAAGGGGTTTGGAGCCCCTATTGCTATATATTCTACAAAGACTGGACAATTATCTTTACTATGGCCTTGTGCTTTACACTTTACGCACCATATGTCTTGCACAACCTCTTTCCCTTTCTTAAGTTCATGCAACTGTAATGTGAGATTAGCCAACTGGTTTTGTAAAGTTGCCATGCCTGTACTGCTCTCAGCTAGAGGTGAAGCCTCTAGTTTCATCGCCATCTCCAACGTGTCATCCTACGTCTGGACTTTCTGCTGCATTAACGGTAGTCTAATGTGAGGGAGCAGCTCTGCAATAAACCATTCCTTATGCTGCTCCGGCGTGAACTCAAAACTGACTTAGTCGATAAGGGCTTTGAGTTTCTGATCAAAGTCCCACACCGACTCTGTAGGTAACTGCTTGATGTCTTTGAGTTTTGTAATGCACTGTGACTCAGACTTAGGTTTCTTAAACTATTTAATCATGGCATCCTTTACCTGGACAAGTGTCCTGGGTACTGTGGTATACTTTATATACCATGTTAAGGTTTGATCTCTTAGTGTGGTGACCAACTGTACAAGTTTAAGGTTATCGTAGTTGATTGCTTTAATGGTCCACATGGCTTCACATAGAAACCAATGCTGCTCTGGGTCTTCTGCCCCTATTCCCTTAAATATAGGTAGCTTCATATCATCCCCCATTCTATTTCTACGTGGTGGATGTTGATTTACTGTGTTACTACCACTCAGCGGTCTAGGTGGAGGTGATGTAGCGGTGGTAGGTATTGTCTGTGAGCTACTAGATGGAGTTCCTACGGGATTGTTCTGAGTCTCGGTCTATTTCTGTGGGGTGTAAGGGTGGTAAGGGATACCCCCCTCTATTCCTTTTGTGTTACTATGACTCTGCTGTCTAGTACTATCTGAACTGTCTTCAAATATTGGGGGATCTGAAATCTACTTTATACTTCTTTCCACTACGTGTTCGTCCAATGTCATCAAAATCACTTTCAAACTCTTGTGACATTACTATTTCTACTTATTCATCTGAAACTAGATCCATTGTTCATTTTTCATGTAATATCATCTTAATGGACAAGTTTAAAGATCTTAGGTACTTACCACGATATCCTTTGAAGAAATAGCGCTCAGCCTCGCTGAAGCTTTTTGTCTGGTAGACTGCAAACTCTATGACAAAGCCTTCTAGCACGCTTGCAAGCCAGAATTCTACTGCCCTCGTGATAGGATTATCCAGGTTCTTCACGGTCTGAATCAGCTCTGGTGTCCAGACAATGTCTCTTTTCTTCTTGAATATGCTCGTATCTGTAAACTTTGATAACCAATCATAAAGCTCGTTCCCAAAGGTCGTAAAAAATATTGCATGCAGGTCTGTAATGATATGTTTCTGTAACCAGGCCTCTGTACTCAGTTTAGGACTCATGTTCTCTCATTCAGCAAGCTCTTTCTGGTTAGACCAAACCCACTCATTGAGTTCATCTCTCGTAGGATGCCACCAGAACATCATCTTAGTTTGTTCAAAACCGGCAATGGAACCATTTGTTGGCTATGATGGGCAGACCCGGGTTTACTGTATTTAACCAACAACACCCCTAGCTCACTAGCCCTTTCGGTGACAGACCGTGAAGTGGCCTAAAGTATCACCCGAAGTGATTCTAATGGGTTGTCCAAGGACTCAAGCATCTTGGACCGGGTTCTGTGGCATCCTACTTGTGACTCGCAGCTCTGCTAGCCGCGAGGCCTCTTTCTATGCACGTCGCGTGACCCTCTGCTTGCATCACGCAATCTCCTCATCTCGCAGTTCTTCTAGCCATGAGATCTCTCTCTATCTATCGCGTGGTCCCTTTCCACATCGTGCAACTTCCACTGACTCATGATGACTCCAGCCTTATCGCATCGCCGCGCACCAGGCGACATGTAACTCCCTCCCAACGCTAAGTCCTTAACCTACGGTATCACACACCATAGCTCCTCTGCCGGTGCAGTGTCACCTCCCTGCGATATCCTACTCCCGCGGCTCAGCGCACTTAGCATTGTTCGTGTCGACTTGCAAGAATCAACATAACAGGATGTTTAACACTGCGACTAGTGACTGTTTCAAGCAAATCATAAATGAACCCGCATACAACATGCCAATGAATTCAACTTATGTCTATCCTTTTATATTACTGCGAACTGAACAATGCATACATACATTAAACTATAAACAAGGCTCATATAATAACTGACAGATGCAACAAATAAACACAACACACAAAGCAATCACATAACACACGATTTTAACGTGGTTCACCTCCAGGATGGAAGTTACATCCACAGAACTGTGTTTCTATTATATCTCAGGGGAAGGTAAACACAGTTCTGCTGCACCGCATATGCAGCTTAAGATCTTCTCTCTTAGATCTCTTCTCTACCTCTATATTGCACCTCTTACAATATACTCTTCCCTCTCTGTTGATCCCTGTAGATCGTTACATGCATGCTCTATGAGCCAGCTACTAGTTACAGTAAGATACTACAGCTAATAACAGAACTAGAGCTTTGCTTCTACTACTGTCTAATAATATTCAAAACAACTAACAACTGAATGAACCCCTTTACAATACAAAATATATCCCTTTATAGGTGGCCCGAAGGTCTCGCCATTACAACACTGTGGGCCTGTCCCAACAGTAACCCAAACTCTAACTAGTGACAGTCGGCGTATCTGTACTTTGAGGTAGCCACTATCCGTCACACCACAGCTCTCTATGGTCTTCCATGTGTCCCGGTGCTGATCATGGGTACTATGCACCGCTTCCCTTCACCACAGCTTCCTGCAGTCTTCCATGCTTCCCAGCGCTGACCATGGGTACCAGTGTTGCTTCCCTTTTTCTGTCCTTCGTCTTCAATGCCTCAACCTCGTTGCTTCTTTTCCTTTATGAGGGTAGCTGATCCCTCCTGTCTTCCGCCGCTGCCTTCAATGCAGTGGGTGAGCTCTCTCTTCTCCGCCGCTCAGGTACCGTCGTCTTCCTTGACTTCTCTGTCTTCTACGTCATGGTTTCTGGATCTGATCTGTAGCTAGAAACCCTGCTACAGTGTCATAGCTTTGCCTCTTATATCTTCACCAAAACTATCTATCCGTCAAAATAGCAGCTTCTTCTGCAGCTGTGGGACCCTACTCCAACACTTCAATGCCCTTTTTCTCAACAAATATTCTACAAGTTTTAGGATTTTTCATTTCTCGATGCACAAACACCATGGCATGTGAAATGCATAATTGTAGAAAGAGTTCATTAGTCATATTTTCAATAGACAATCCACTAGTTCCAACACCTTCATTATTCTTCTCTTCATAATCAGTATCCATAGGAATAGGAGTATCCAACTTGTCTTTGGCTTCTAACCCCATGTCACCCACTGAAGCAACTTTCTCAATAATTGCAATGATAACAACTACACTAAGTCCCCTCAGAGAAGGGACATGACGCGTCAGCTCTTCCATCGAATTAGCCAAATGAGCAACCCATTTGTTCAATAGTACCAAATACTTTTGTGATATGAAGACATGTAGAAGAAACTGCAAAGCATTTCTTTCAGTCACTGCTTGCAATCCTGTATTGTTGAGACATAGTGCATCAAGACCACTACGGATGCAACAAAGTGCTTTTGAGGAAGGGAGAAGTAAATATTTTGATATAGCATCCAAGAAGGTAGTAGTAAGACCTGCTACATGCAGCATTAAGAGAGTTACCCTCTCATGCTCTATATAGAGAACAAACTAACCATGTTTGTAAAACCTATTATATATCAAGCAGCACAAAATTATCATCAGGCATGTGAAGGCCTGATCTTAATCTAGGCGACAGGCTTCCATATCAAGCGGGAAAGGTCATCTAAGCTAGCCGTAAGTTATGTACAAGGTGAGAACCGAGATTATCACTTACCCAAAACTAAGTAGAAGAGTTGGTGACTTGAGCATTTTCTTCAACTTTGTAGCCAGGCTCTACAACATTTACCTACCTTTTAGTTGCATGCTGCTATTTTTCATCTCCATAAATGAATTCATGCACATGGTTTTTCACTTCAATCCAGCTAGATCCTGGAGTCTTTTGCACTCCACTATCTCTCATTCTTTTTCTCACTTTGGATACTTCATCCCATCTGCTAGCTGCAGAGTAGATATTTGACAACAACACAAAATTTCCAGCATTTTCTAGTTCCAAAACAAAAATCTGTTCTGCCACAACCTCTCCTAGATATATATTGCAATGAATTCTACAAGCATTGAGCAAGGAACCCCACACAACCACATTAGGCTTCACGGACATCTTTTTGATTAAATTGTATGCCTCCTTGAGATGCCATTCCTGACCCAAAATATCAACCAAGCATCAATAGTGTTCCACATAGAGTTTGATTCCATAATCCCTACTCATTTGCTCGATATATTGCTTGCTTTCATCAATCATACCTGCATGGCTACAAGCTGTAAGGACACCAATATAGGTTATGTAGTCTTGCCTTACACCTGCCTCTTGCATTTTCTTAAAGAGTTTAAGGGCATCTTTAGCATGACCATGCATTGCATACCCTGCAATCATTGAACTCCATGAAACCACATCTGTTTCTGACGTTTTGTCAAACATTTGATGTGCATCCATGACACTCCTGCATTTACAGTACATATCTACAACTACACTTTCCACATAAACATGCAACTCAAATCCACTCCTAATTATATAACCAAGGATTTCCTTAATATTTTCCAGGGCACCTATGTTGGCACATGCAGGAAGCACAGACAACACCGTTACAAAGTTGGGTTTTTCCCTTGCTGCTTGCATTTATAGCAAAAAAACCAAATCTTCATACTCAAGTCCTCTCTGTGCATACCCAGAGATCATTGAGTTCCATGAAGTTACATTGGGTATCAAACTTGACGATTCCATTTCGTGAAAGAGTCTAATGGCTTCTTCTCCATGTCCATTTTGGGAATAACCCGCAATGTAACCAGATTTTTTTCAGGCATTTTGTCAAACAACATCCATACAGAGGTTTGTTCCATAGAAGACAGGGATCAAATTTGAAGGGTAGGGTTCCATTTCACTTTTAAGGGTTGTGAGAAATTGAACCCTTCAATGTTGACATGTAAAAATAAATCATTCTTTTCATTTGAAACTGTAAGTGTACAACAAAATTTTATTATTTATTAAAAATAGTGTATTGAAAAAAAAAGACAATAAGAATAAATTCCGAGTGATTCACTATTTACATGGAATTAGTGAGGTAAACCATGTACTCTCTCGGTCCTTGGATCATATAGTTTATTGAATAAGGGACAATTATGTCATGCTGTGAAATACTCGGTTGTTAGTTCATTGATAAAATAAGGCATTGGAATTTGGAAGGACCTTTGAATGGAGGATTGATTTAGCTTGATGGTGACTCTATTGGTCAAGTGTGATTGGACCTACCTAAAAGAAAAACCCTAGAATGTAATACCTAATGCTTTCATGGAGAATTTTTTTTATTAACCCTAAATTTCGCAGTTATTTTTAGAATTGAATCATGTCCTCCCCACATGCTCAAATCAAAGTGATCAAACAAAGGCCCCAATTTTAGGTGGATTATGGATAGTCCCTCCAATGTATATCAATTTTATACCCGAATTCAAAGTGATTAAACAAAATCCCCAATTTTAGGTAGATTATGGATAGTCCCTCCAATCTATATCGATTTTATCAGCCCTATAAAAAATGTTAAGTATTTATTAGTCCATTGTAAGGAAGAACTTTAAATTCTCCAACAAATATCACTACAAGTTGGGTGTCTAGTTTCTACCAAAGTTAATAAGGAAGACGAATCATAAACACATGTTTGGGAGGTTTGCGACAACGAGGATATTGAAAACAAGTTCTTTGCTGGATAATTGCACTCCCAGTCCCTCATTCATGAATGTCCATCAAGGGATTCCCTTTATTAGATATATTGGTAGAGAATTTGTACTTCTTGTTTCCATTGTTAGAAGGCTGACAGGAAAACGAAGGGGTCAGAGTCTACAACATTTACAGTGTCAGTTGTTAAATATTTTATCCTTTCAACTATTGGATTTCATTAAGGAAATTAGAACAATTCAAACACCTATATTCAAATATTGTTCTATCTTTCAACCTAATGTTTAAAATTCATGGCAGATAAATAACATTGATAGATTTGGAACTCAAATACAAGGCTCTTTCTTCTTGCTCCTCCTCCCAAACGAAGTTGTGGTCCTAGACTATGAAAAGTATACATTATTTTGGTTCTGATTTCATTTAAATACTAGGGTATTTAAGGTTACATCTATTGAGTATTCGAGACTTAGTCTTGCGGAAATGCAATCGCATAATACATTACAATTTCAAACAACATTTTGGATGGAGAAATTTTAAACCCTTGTATTTATGGAACCAGAAGGAACTCCAATAGGAAACACATTTAACTTTTATCCACATAGAAAATGTTACACAAGTGTAAAATGCTATACATACCTGTAAATTCATGACAACCAAGTCGACAGCTTAGCTCTGCATAATCTTATGGAAGAAATAGAAATTAGGGAGACACTGAAGCATAGAATTGGATAGTTGAGAGTACAAGTCCCGACCTTCGATTGTCCTATACTCATAAACCCAAAATAAAGTTTTTTTTTCACGGTCTTCACCAATCACTTTAAGTTTGGGGAAGCTCAATCCATCCTACCCAATGTTCTACCTTTTCTTCTCTTGCTCCCACCTGTGAAAAAGGTGGAACCTTTGAGTTTCCCACCATAGAAGAAAATGAGGAATTAGAGTGTGCAACCATTTCCTTCTACAAAAGATGATTGGAAACAAATACATCTCAATTCCACAATATCCTAGGGCTCCTGAGTTGGTTTACCTTGCCCAAGGTAGGCGAATGCATGTTTGTGTATTTCACATGATTACAAAAAAAATCATTTTATAATTGCTTCTACATAACATATATTAATCTGTGCAGGTGAGGGAAAACTAGGTATTGCTTCCCTGAGGTTTCCAAAGACTTTTAGAGATCATTCTTCATTATGAGGGCGCTCAAGGCATAGATCAGAGAGCCCATGGGAGGAAGAAGAAGAAGAAGAAGAGCACTCAAGTCAAAAGGTGAGGTGAGTGAGGAGGGGAGACGTAATACCAATATTTGCAGGAGAAACCCACTGGTGCTATAATGATGGGAACGATCCTGTCTAAATTGTAGCCATTGTAGACATAGGAAACCCTCATAAACAGCTCGGGCACAAGAGTCACCATGTAAGCATCCCGACAAATTAAGTAATGATAATATTTAGTAGGCTATATGACAAATTATTTCGTTTCTTTTAGATATGACTATATGCATATTGTACAACCATTCTCTCTGGTTGGACCTCCATTTCAGTTGCCTTTGTCTCTACTACCTAACCCCCTTCCTCCGATGAGAGAGGTAGACTAAGATTCCTAGGTGGACCGTGGGAGATTGGGAGCGCTGATTCAAATGATTCTGACCATAGTAAATGAATGGAAATTGGAATAAATCCTAGAACCCTGGGCTAACTAGTATAGGATATGATTCATGAGCACAAACAAAGGGCACAAACAAAGGGCGGTATGCTTCTATCCTGCTACCAAAGATCCATCATCCCAGTATTGTGGTGGTCATAATAGAACTGTCTAGCACTGGGTGAAACCTTGGTATATAGAAACTTACATACCCATTGGACCAGGTTAGGTTCAAATCTATCAAAGATTGCTTAATGTATTGTAAATTGCAACTTGTAAGTTGTAACCCAAAAACAACACCATTAGTTTTTCCTTACGGAGCCTTGACAATGGAGGGTTATCAAATTAATTCATGATCCATAGATATGACTCATATGAATATTTAATTTCACATCATATACTCAAATACTCAAGTGACTTGTAAGTTGTGAGATCATGTGACTCGGTGAACAATAAGATGACAGATGGAAAATCGAGTTGGCAAGTGGCATCATCTCATACCATGATTTAATGAAGTTGGTGAATCAATAATGCATGCTAATGCCATTAAATTCTTTGAAAGTGAAAATTGAATTGTGCGTCACAATCATGACTCACCGACTCGAACTTGGAACTAGGAAGCCTAGTGTCCCACCATGGTCCATGTCTATTGGGACCGAGTTCCTCATCCATGATCCAGCTATTCAAGGATAATTGGGAAGACACTGAATCTCGACTCTCCCATAGTCCACTAAATCCCTGGATAGACAAATTTTGTAGCTTCCCTTCTGTTGCAAATTTATCGAGGCTTACTCAATTTCATTATTGAAGTGCTGGAAATGAAACTATTTTTTTTGCATGGTAAAATTTCTCATGGCCTTCTATGACATTTAAAATGGCCTTTGAAGGGCTCTGAAGGCTTCAAAATTGAATCCTAATAGGAAAGAAGAGTATATATCTTTTAAATATGTAACGGGCACCTTGCATATATCTCTTATGTTTATGTGTAAAAAGAGTTGAATCTAGGTCATACTGTGTGAGTGAGCGGAATCCTTGCAATGGGGAGGATACATAGACTTTCCAACACGAGGTTGAGCGTAGATGCTACTCTAACCTTTGGCAATATTAGGAAGGATGGTGGCTAAGAAAGAAAATCCGTGGGTTACAATTCCAGTTCTAGATCAATTTCCAGGTCGTTGTTTGGATCGACATAGCTTGAGACCAGCGAGCTAGTAACCTGCAGCATAGACAAGAGAGTGCACAAGATGAGGTGATGCCGAGAGTTGACTCGATGCCAAGGGTTAGTGTCAATTCCCTGGGTAAACGATAAAAATTCACATTAAAAAGAAACTTATCAGCGATTTTAACCTAGATACATATGCTTCAGGAAAAATTTATCAATTCACACTGAACCAAGACACTTACCAGGGATTTTGTAAGGGAAGAAGGTAATGTTGACTCTAGAGCTGTAGAATTCATGGCCCATCTCTTCACGAGCCTCCAGGTTCTCTCCAGTGTTGTTTTATTTTGGCAAGGATGGTAATACCAAAATTGTAAACCCCCAACTGTGGTAAATATCTATACTGATCTCCTCAAAGGTATCACATGTGGCCTCATAAATGACCAAAAATGCCACCTAATTCACTGTACTTTCCCTCATAACCCAACAAACCCTCCTAGCCTCTAGCCAACCGAAAATATTTGGCACCAACAGTCTATTTGGATAAGCTATTTAGTGCCAACAAGCTAGTTGAATAGTCATTAATGGAATTAGAGGATGGAATCTCCACGGGGTTCAGGAAAATCTACCATCATGCCGTAACACAGGTGGGTGGAGAGCTGTTGGGTCGAGAGTTGGGTGGATAGCTCTATTTGCAGAATATATTTTTTTGTTTTATTTTTATTATTTGATTATATAAATTATATAGATTTTTTTTGTTTTTGTTATCTATATTTTTGTTTTATTTTTATTGTTTTATTATATAAATTATATAGATTTTTTTTTGTTTTTGTTATATATAATTTTGTTTTATTTTTATTATTTCATTATATAAATTATGTTAATTGGTTATCTATTATATATTTTTAATAATTATCGTATAATTTGTTTTGTTTTATAAATGGAGTAGTCTACAGAGTTGACGATTTGGCCCGAAAGCCAGTCGTAGTGGCCACTTCTTGGCCAAATCATCTACTCCGACTGGTACAAAAATATAATCAATACTCTTCGAGATGATGACCTATGACATCTACAAATAAGGGCCCTGCATCCCCTTGAGAAACATCCATTCAAATGTGCCTCCTCCATGTATACTTACCAAATGCATCCAATGCATGGCCAAAAATACACACCAACTTCGGATCTGTCAGTTGAAGGTATCGTTCGACCCCTGCTCTACAATGACATGTACAACAAGTAAACTTCCTTGCAAAGTTTAATCAGTTCTTCTGATGTCTACTTCAATTTTCTTTTGGAGTGTGTGAGGAATGTTTATGTGCAAAAACCATTGACCTTTGCAAATAGTGGCATTACAAGAAGGTGCTCATGCTTTTCCCAGGCTGAAACTTCAAAATGCATATGGTTATGAGCGCATCGGCTAAAGATGGTGATAATTGCAAATGTAAAGTGGAAGCAGTAAATCCGGCAACATTGAGACCTGTAAAAATCCATAACAACCGGTTATTGATTAGAGTGATGAACATGATCAAAGCGGTAAGAACCATACCTTTGAAGCACTCTGACTGGTCACTGTGAGATCCTAAATTGGCCTATCATTTGCAAAAATAGGGTATCGAGTATAAAAACAAGGGAGCAGGGGTCGAATGATACCTTCATCCCATAGATCCAAAGTGGATGTGTTTTTTTTCCATGCATTGGTTGCATTTGGTAATTCTACATGGAGGTGGCACATTCGAATGGATGGTTCTCGAGGGGATGTACAGCTATGGTTCTTCTAGATAGGTATCGATATGGTACTGGTTCTAGTACCTAATCTCTAATTGACGTTGGAACCTAATTTTCCTTTGGAACACGCTTAGCCAGGTTTGCTTCAATGGTGCAACAGGGATAAAGATGGTCAAGAGAAAATTTGTACAATTGGTTTGGTGGATCTCTGAAGATCGAGGTGCATGGCACCAATATTACTAATAGAAGGTGTTAGAGTTTACAAAATTTACACTTATTGTCAAATTTGCAATTTTCCATGACACAATTAAAAATGACTAACATAAATGACTAATTCATATTCTTCTAGGTAGTCATTTTTTATGTTGTGACTAAATTAGTCGCTTATGTTAGTCATTTTTAACTCTGTAACTTATTATCTAGTCATTTTTTTAACTGGTGACTAAATTAGTTGTTGATTTTAGTTGTTTATAGTTGGATCAATTGAAATTACTCATATTTAGTAGTAAATCACTTGAAAAACCTGTGGTGACTAGAATTGTTAGTCACCTAGTAGCTAATTCCTCAATTTGTACTAGTGTGTGAATGGTTGTGCATTAGACAACACTACTACTGATTTGAGCTCCCATGTACCTTGCGTATATTAGGAGACCCCACTAGGATACCTTATCTATCTGAGAAAATACCTTTGGCCATCTTGCTTGGAGCCATACACCGAAAACGACATTCAGGGAGATTACTACGCATGTACCCTTGTGGTATATCATGAGTGGCACCTTCTTGACAATCCTAATGAGAGATCAGACTATCTAAACTCCTTCTATCATTTAAGTTTGCTTGTTTGTCCTGTAGCTTGAGTAGGGGAATTTTTGGTGCATTTTCTCTAGTTTTGAAACCCTAGGTTAGATAGGAATTGTACAAACTGGCTGAATTAAGACAGTCCAGAAGAGTATTGGGCTTGCCACCTGATTTTACTCCTATTTTGGGAGAATATCCTATAGAAGCTATCAACCAAGCAGCTGCTACCAACTCCCATGCAAGAGAAAATGTGGTTGTAGAAAGCAAAGATCCATATCCTTCACATGGTCCTCCCTTAGCTCAACAACCTTCTATGGGTAATATTTCGTTCCATTCTCCCATAGAAGGTCATGTTGATGATACTCATCCAGATTATGGTCCCAATGCTCTGTTTTGGGATACCTCTATGGGATAGGCCATTGCTTTGTTTGGCACCCATCCAACCTCTTCTGAAGAAGTTTCACCAAATGAAGAAGAATGTAGACAATACCAGGAAGTTATTCCCCATGCAAGAGAACTTGAGAAGAAAATAGATAACATATTGGGTACACCACCACCTCGCTCAATAGTTTTTCCTTGTAATCCAGACCCTTGGCCTGTGGGATATCGCTCACTTGTTGATTCTATGAAACCCATTGAACCTATTCTATATCACGCTATCACTCTGCATAATCCAGGTCAAACTACCAACCTCACCACCTCCCATATTATGTATGTTCAAAATCCTCCCGGGTCTTCCGCACCTGGTGAACAACATTCAATTCCTGTTTCATTAATACCTTCTAGTGCTGGGGGGAAACCCCCAGCATGACCTATGTTACATGTCACTGGCATTGTAGCTAGTCATGGATAGACCACTACTATAGAGCAATCTATAGTCTATGTTCCTCCTACCCATACGAATGTGGTTAACCCCGTATCCAGTTCAGGTCAGCCCTTGGGGGCACAACCTGTAACCAATCAAACCTCTTGGGGGTATGGTTACACAACAAATCAAGTACCTATAGGAAATATCAATTACCAACCCACCCCTATAGGAATGCCTTATGCTGGAATTCCATATCCTAGTAATACCTCCACTCCATGGGGGCAACCTAACCGGTCCTACATGCTAGCTATGCGAGGGATACCTATACATACTGCGGGGGGTGCCAGAGGACCACCTTATAGAGGTCCTCCCCCTTGTGGGACTAATGGTCTTGAAGGTCCTGGCAGCTTTCCTCCTTATGGTCCTAATGGTCCTAGTGGTCCCGGGGGGCCTAGTGTCTTCCATCCTAATGGTCCCAGAGGGTTTGGTGGCCTTCTTCCTAATGGTTCTGGAGGCTCTGGAGGTTTACCTGCTAGGGGTCCCGGAGGGTTAGGTAGTCCTCCTCCTAGCAGTCCAAGTAGTCCTGGTGGTCTTGATGATCCTGGTGGTCCCAAAGGCCCTGGAGGTCCTCCTCCTGGAGGCTACGGTGGTCCTAATGGTCCCGATCCTATAAATCAACCCCCCATGGGTGGATCTTCCAGAGGTTCTTCATCACAAAAACCATTTCAACAACCTATCTATCAGTATACTTATGGTCCTACTGGTACTTATATGCCCTATCAATACTACCAGTACGTACAACCTAATAGCTAGTTACCTTTCCTAGAAACTTTGGACTTCCCTGATTTGTCCAAGTTGATGAATGATCCCATTCAACATAACCCCTCGTGGCCTCCTATTACGGTAAAGTTACCATCAGACATCCCAAAATTTGATGGGAAGTAGGGATATTATCTAAAAAACCATGTCATGACATTCCATTTTTGATGTTCTTCGAACTCCCTCATGGATGATTCAGTTTGTTTAAGACTCTTCCAACGAACTTTGACTGGTACTGCTGCGAAATGGTACATTAAACTTCCGTAACATTTGTTTATGGATTTTGGTTCTTTGGCAACTATCTTTCTTACACACTTTTAGCTTCTTATCCACTATGAAATGGTACAGATCTCTTAACTTCTCTACGTTATAACACGTCCACCCACATATCAGATCATATCCATGAGTGGAGAAGGCAGAGAAGACTTATTCAAGCTCCTATCCTGGATCAATTGTTAGCTGATTGGTTTACTAAATATTTGCTACCCCCAATCGCCCCAGATGTGGCTATAGGTGGTGCCATTATCGAAGAGAAATCCATTAGTCAATCCCAATATCTCGACTTGGTCTATTCCCAGTCCAGAGTGTTGTATGACTTGATCCCTCAAGCTCCTTGCCCAAGCACTGATCCTACCAAGCCACCAGCAAAAACCCCTATTGATGGGATTGTTGGTTCAATCCAGTCCCTACCAATAGAAAAACCTACCAAGCAACCCTGAAATTCTACCCGTACTCCTTCAAATGCCAAGGTTTCCACCGAGGTAAATTCCATTTAGAGTACACAAATGCCCAGCAACAATAAAAAGAAAGGTAAAGCCAAAAACAAAAAACCTGGAAACCCTCAGGAGAATCCAAAACCAACCATCAACGAAAATGATAAAGGGAAAAGAAAAGTGAAATATCCATGTCTGTTATGTGGAGGTGACCACTTCACAAAAGAGTGTCCCCACACCAACATTTTTCACGGATCCTTTTCCCTCTCAACAACAACTGATAGACCACATGTCTAATCAGGGAAATTTTAGTCCTTCAGAGGAAATTCAAATGACATCCTCGGACACTGTTAATTCACAAAATCAAATTCAGAGTTATGACAAACCCATAGACAAGAAAGAAGACAATTCTTCTTCAAGAAAAGCTCCCCCTACTAGTTCTCCCAAGTCCTCGTCTACTGGTCCCCTAACCATCGAGAAACCTAATCTTGACATGGTTTTGCACCCACCCAAGAGTACTCTTAGGAAGGCTGTTTTTAACACTAATGGATGAGCTGCCTAGTTTTATAATGTATTTGAAGATCTTTCTTAGGAACCATGTGCAATGTCTACCTTGAAAGTACTCCAAAGTCGTCCAATGCAAAAACTTGTTAACCGCGTTAGGAGCTTTAGACCTAGACAACACTAATTTGATTCATTTCTATGTCGAGAAATATAAGTCTAGACTACCACACAAACTTGCTTTCCAAATCATAATGAAAGTAGTCAAAAATAATTTCTTTAGAACTATCTTAAACGAAGGAGCTTTAACTTTGGTTTTGTCCCTAGCTTGTTGGCAAGCTATTGGATCTCTTGAGCTTGTAACATCACCAACAACTCTGAAAGCCTTTGATGGACTAAGTTTCCAGATCCATGGTCTCATACCAGCCCTTTCAGTTGAGCTTGGGGGAAAAACCATTTCCATTAAAGTGGAAGTAGTAGATGCCCCATTAGATTACAACCTCCTATTAGGAAGAAATTGGTTTTATGCCATGATTGCTATCGCTTCAATGATATTTCAAAGTGTACAATTTCTGCATCTAGGGAGGATTGTAACCATTGACTAGCTCAATTTCTGTACACTGGATGTTACCACCCCTAAGGCTAATAACATCACTATGTTAGGCCAATCCCCTCTTCTTTACTAGTCAATTGGGGTAGGAATGTTGAAGGATTCTTCCCTTATGGGGATTTTTCTATCAAACCCTCCTAACATAGACACAATGACTGTAAATACGATTTCTTCGTTTTATTATGATCCAAAGGGAAAAAAATTGTCGAGTCCACCTTGTTGAGTCCGCATGAAGCAATGTACAACGTTATCCAAACCCTTTCAGATGACCACACTAATGACTTCATCTGGTGGCTTCGGACCCTTACCACCTGCCCTACTGGTTAGAACCCTCTCTTCCTACTATGGATTATCTCTCCTAGAATTTTCCTTATGATGAGTCCATTATAGATAGTATGAGTATGAATGAACCTATATGGGAGGATCATCATCATAGATCTTCACTCCTCCCCAACAGCAGTTCGATAGACCAGGATTTTTCATCCCTTTTTACTATTAATATCGTCAAAACACCTCAAACTCCTATATTGTTGCAGAACACAGATTTTGAAGGAACCTATGCAAAATCACTCAAACAAATCCCATTGGCATATCAGCCAATCCTGGCACCCTTGAGCATGTTCATGTTGGGAAGAACGGCTCAGCAAAAGAATCTGAAGCATATAGAGCACTTTTCAAATAATTCCAAGATTTTTTTGCCTGGTCTTATGAAGAAACATCGAGGATAGAACCATCCATTGTGGTTCACAAAATAAAAACCTATCCCACTGCAAAACCTGTCAGGCAAAAACTGAGACAAGTCCATCCACGAAAAGCTGCAGCTATCAAAGTTGAAATAGAAAAAATTCTAAAAGCAGGGTTTATTTATCCCATACCCCTAATAGAATGGGTATCAAACATCGGCCCTGTCAATGAAAAGAAGGGCACCATTAGAGTCTGCATCGATTTCAGAGATTTGAACAAAGCTTGTCCCAAAGACAACTTTCCCACTCCACATATTGACCAAATTATCGACAACTATGCCGGAAGTGTCATCTTCTCGTTTATGGATGTATTTTTAGGTTATAACTAGATTGATATTTTACCCACTGATCAGCAAAAGACAAAATTTATTTTCCCATGGGGAACCTTTGCATACAAGAAGTTACCATTCGGCCTAAAAAATGATGGAGCCACTTTCCAGCGTGCTATGTCCTATGTGTTTCATGATATAAAACATCTTGTAGAACCATACCTTAACGACCTCCCAGCTCATTCACAGTGATGGGAGGACCACCCTGGTCATCTTAGAGACATTTTCCTGAAATGTTGTCGTTATAACATATGGCTCAATCCTCATAAATGTGCTTTTTGCATTGAGCCAGGACGCTTGTTAGGTTTTGTGGTTTCTAAGGATGGCATCTAGATAGATCCATTAAAAATCGCCACTATTCTAGCCCTACCAGCCCCAACCAACCTTCTATAAATCCAAAGTTTGCATTGTGCAAGGGAATGCAAACTTCCTCCAACGTTTTGTTTTCAATTTTGCAGAGAAAACACACGGTTATATGCGTCTCCTTAAGAAGGGCACTCCATTCTTTTGGGATAACCAAGCCCAACGAGATTTTGATAATATCAAACACGCTTTGACTCACTCACCCATGATACACCCCCCAGATTATTCAAAGTATTTTCTCTTATAGATTGCTACCTCCACTACCACCATTGCTATGGTTTTGATGCAGGGGAATATCGACGGTCAGGAACACATGATCTACTATGCAAGTAAGAATCTCATAGATTCTGAAACACGATACTCATGTGTGGAGAAATTAGCATTCGCCATAGTCATTGCTATTTAGAAATTTTGTCACTACATTTTGCTCTGCAAAACCACCATATTGGTAGACCAAAACCCTATGTATTACATCCTGGCTCGTCAGGTGCTCAGGAAAAGTATTCCCGATTGATAGTCATCCTACAAGAGTTTGATCTGGATTTTTCCAAAGCTACGCCAAAGAAATACTTGTTTTTTTTCGAGCTCATGTGTGATCTTCCCTGTACTTCAATGGAATTTGATCCCAGTGATTCAATCCCAGATGAATTCATGTTCCTGATAAGCACTACTGATCCATGGTATGGAGATTTTTTCATTTATCTCCAGACACAAAGATTTTAGCCCACTCTATCCCGTGACGATCGCTGCCATATCCGTCACCACGCAAAATACTACCTCATATTGAATGACAATGTGTATAGATGTGGTATCAATTCTTTTCTCTGTTGATTCCTTACCCATGAGGAAACTGAACAAGTTTTGAATGACTTCCACTCTGGAGCATGTGGCGGTCATCTATATGAGATGGCTATGACCCAAAAAATCCTTCACACTGGCTATTTCTGGCCTTCACTCTTTAAAGATTGTCACAAGGCTGTTAAGAAATGCCCACTCTGTCAATACTTCTATTTGAAAAAGTGCACCCACCCTGCTCTGTTACACCCCATCATTGCCATTGGCCCTTTTGCCAAATGGGGGATCGATTACATGCATTGTAAGCCTACCTTAACCAAGGGGCATGGTTACATCATTGTAGCCATTGATTATTTTATGAAATGGGCTGAGGCCATGCATACATATGCAGAGGATGGTAAGACTACCATTCTCTTCCTATTCAATCATGTGATAGAAAGATTTGGAGTCCTACAGTCCATATTTATGGATCATGGATCACATTTTCGTAATTAGATGATGGAGGAATTAAGTGCCAAGCTAGGTTTTTGTCATGAAAACTCAACGCCTATTATCCGCAAGCTAATGGTCAAGTCGAGGCCATTAACAAAGATTTGAAAATGATGCTACGTCAGATGGTTGAAGATCATAAATCCAACTGGAACCATATTCTTTTCTTTGCTCTTTGGGTTATAGGACTTTGGTAAAAACAAATACTAGTTTTACACCCTTCCAGCTTGTCTATGGACTAGAAGATATCTTTCCTATTCAATGTCAAATTCCATCCTTAAAACTTGTCATCTAACTTTTCCCAGACACTTCCACAGAGGAAGAAAGATTTCTCTACTTGAACAACCTTGACGAAACTAGAAGAGATGCTGCCTTAGCTAATGAGGCAGACAAGAAACGCGTTAAGGCGCAGTATGACAAGTCTGTCCAACCTCGTGTCTTTAACGAAGGTGACCTAGTTTTAACCTATGATCAGAGATATGACAAAATAGGGAAAGGGAAGTTTGAATCCATGTGGTACGATCATTTTGTTATTTCCAAAGTTTTAGAGAAAGGGGCCTACAAGCTCGTGGACTATGATGGAATCCCCTTAGGACAACCTCACAATGGGTTGTACCTGAAGAGTTACTATGCCTAGATATTTCTTGTATAGTACCTTGCATATATGTATATTACTTAAATTTTAGTGTGCTTAAGTATTTTTAATATGGTGTTGAGTTTAGTGTCTGTATCTATTTATACCATGTTTTGGTCATGCAAAGCAGATGGCTTTCTACGGCTTCACTGATGGTGCTTTCCGCCACACCTTGAATCTTGCCTCGGCTACTTGGGTTCTCTATTCCCCATCTTATGGTTTGGTCAGTTCAAGAGTAGTTTTTATTGGTCCCGTTACCAACAATATCACAGAGTATCAAGCAGTCATAGGTCTTCTGACTAAAGCTGCCTCCCAAGATCTTCGTAACTTGGTATTTTTTATGGACTCACAACTAGTGGTTTGTCATTCAAACCATTTATATACCATTAGGAATAGCATTCTTCTCCATCTCTTCTAGAGGGTACATTTATTAGAGAGGACATTTGAAGCTATTACATATAGGCATATCCCTAGGGAACATAATGCAGTTGCCGACTCATTGGAAAATTACATCCTAGACTGGCATATTTCCCATTCATGACATGAAAATCAAACATGTTTCATCATAAATAAAATGTAAAAGACACATAAACTCATATAAATACATTCACCATTTGATACATATAAAAACCAAAAGTAGAAGTCTTTATATATATATATATAAACATGTTTTACAAAAAATAGGTCACGAGACCCCATCTGAAGTGCTCAGGCTTTTAGGCAAAAAATCATCATACAAAAATCCTGAAGCTATCTATCAGCTTTCAGTAATACATCATGCAGCCTATCATCTAGTGATGCTCATGGTAACACATGACCACCCGGGTTACTTGACGTAGCACTCTACTGAAATGACCAGGTACTCCCGTAGTGGGCCTCTGGTACCTTAGTGGGAGGTCATCGATAGAGGAATCTGGGATGTCTAGAGTCAACCTCTTGAGGTTCTCTTCTAGATCCCCTTTCACATCATCTCCCTATGGTACAAAATTAGATCTGGATTTTCTGTCTAGTGGGGAATATCCCCCAAGTTGTGTTGTTCTGACATCTGCATGAAAACATTTTAAGTCTTGTTACTACACATAAAAAATATAAAACATAAAAACATAATTTCCATTTTAGGGTTTTTGTTTTTTACCGATATCGCCCCACTGTCCACCAAGTGGAAGTAGTAGATCAAGGTCACCACTGAAGTCACTTTCCATGTATGCATAGTCCTCAACCATGAGGAGCTGGTCTCTCAGCCATCAGAAAAATGGGTCTCTAAAATTCACCTTTCCTGTACCTGCTTCTGTGCGAGCCATGATCTGGACCCATCTTAGCATGTAAGGGTCACTTGCCCTCAACTCAATGAATACCACCTAGGGTATTAGCTAGGGGACCCTCTCAAAAAAGAAACACGCTAAAATGGAACCAAAATTGAATTGTTTCAGCTCCTTCTGCCAACACTTGGTCAGTTGATCTTTGAACATCGGTAATAGAGCCTTTGCCCAGTTGGAGACTGTGGGAGCCATGGCCTCTATAGCGTAGATCATATGCGCTCTAGATTCCTGATGTACCCCTTGGCTCCCCACCACTCTCTTCATGGTAAATAAAATTGTGCGAAGAGGGCCATCCACCACTACTTTTATGGGAATTTTCTTCCCCGATGTTCTGGTCCCAGGAATACAATGGAAATTTATCAACTCCTAGGTGGTGATGTCCCCTCCACAGGAACCAGTCAAAGAGATGGGAGCACACCGTCTTGATAGGCCTATCAAGAAGTAGATATCCTCTACCTCAATTGTCAATACATGAGCACCCACCTCAAAATACTGTTGCTCTGAATTCCACATATGGAAAATATGCTCTAATAAGCGCTCATGTGACACCATGTTGGGTGTACAGAAAAACTTTAGAAGACCACAGTCTCTCAACGTGGCTATACAACCCGCGTTTCATTTGGCAAATGCATCATCATTTTCATGTTGCCTCTCTTTCCAAATAACCATTTTGATCAATGGGAACCTGTAAAAAACCATCACAAGGCTAATTAGAAACATCATCAACCATTTAAATCATAAAAAATGAGCTAGTTTTCCTTGTACATATATTTTTATTCACCCATGGCCGGCACCACCTGTGTCCCATTGAGGACAGGAAGTGGCACCATCTATGTCAAGTGTTTTAGTCATGGTTCTAGTAGGGTACCACTTATCTCGCAAGGGATAAGAGCAGTACCTGCATTCATGGTTTTATGGCTCACTCAAATAGCCCAAAACACCCCAAAAAATAAAAAATGAAAGCGTGAATTAAAAGAGCAAGGTTCAAGCTCTTACCTAGAACTAACAGTGTGTAAATCCAACGGTAGATGCTCCCAGAATCACCAACTAAAAATCTCACCAAGAAACTTCTCCAAAGGTTCTCCACTATTGGTAAATGGAAAAATGTTTTGTTTTTTACTATTTACATAACTTTTATAAGAATTCTATGTTTTGGCATGTCATAGTTTTTGAAAATCTATCAATCATGATCCTTTCATGTCGTTTATTGGAGAGTTTAACAGTTGTTTTTAAGTCATTGTAGGATAACGAGAGGCAGCAGTAAAAGTTTTGGGAGTTTGGTTTTGAATTTTTTGTACTACCATAAAATTGAAAAATTCTTTGACCATTTATTGTGACACTTTGGTCATGCTCTCCAAACTTAGCAGCAAAGGTCCAAGTCCTTTTTTTATTCTTTTCAGACTCATAAAATCCCTCGTCATGAAAAAATACCTAATGGAGTCTTCTTTAAACTCTTTTCGGGCTCCTTAAATAGGAAAATATTGTCGAGTGATCTTTTCTTCTTCATGTTCATTAAAGCACTTGAAGAGTCATTCATATGACGGTAGGTTATCACTTTTTCGGTTCAGATGAACTATTTATGAAAAAGGACCTTGTGGAGTCTTCTTCCGTGGTTATTCAAACTCTCTAAATATGAATGATACTGAGTTAACTTTCATTGGACTTGTTAAATTAAACATTGAGAGACCCTCTTTTGGGAACGAACCCCTCCTCTCTTAGGTTCATAAAACATATGAGTTTGGACTTGTCTTCGAAAGAGCTACAATGAGTGTTTGTTACCCTCTTTGAAATTGTAAAAATGAAAAAGAGGCACTCATAAACCATGATGGGGAAATTATGGGAAGGGAATCATTTTGCAAATAAATGGTAGTTTGTCATTACCTTTGAACATGGCACTTGTTTACATATCATTTCAGTCAATTGGGTATTCAGCTGATTTCCATGATGATCCACTTTCATGAGTCATGTCACTCCTTTGAGTCTTTGAAAAGAATGCATTATCCACCATCACATTGTGTGTTTGTCTGGTCTAGTCATGCTGCCAAGTCTTTTTTCAGGCCGCCTGATGTTCAAAGGGAAGTTGAAAAAGTTTACCTGTATAGTCAAAACAGTCTATGTGTCAGTAATTTTGAGTCAGTCTTATGGTTACCTTATTCACATCATTCCAAAACTTTATTCTGAGTTTCATGTCGTTGATGTGGGATTCATCATGGCCCTCCTTCGACGAGACTATTCCTGTCGACATCAGCTCATCATCTGAGAAATAGTCTTAGAAACAAATTTAGTACCTTGAGATATGTATGCCTCAATGAAAAATTCTATCGCTCTTGACATAGGTTCACATCATTGACCTTTGATCGATAGAATAGAATGGGTGTTTGACATCAGGACATCTATTCACGCTGAGTAGATTGTAAAAGGGTACCTTGGGAATCATTGACATCAATGGTGATCTCCCTCACGCTTGTTAACAGTTCACATCATTGGCCAGTAATCAAGTGGTTTCTACCATGTTCAAACTCAAAACATAGTAATCACATGTATAGAATCGTACTTTGTGGAAAATGAGACGAAGACCCTAGGTACTTGATTAGCACTCATTGATTTCCCTAGGTTGTGATGGATTTTTGTATATCAAACATGAATCCACATTTGTATGGTCATGGCTATGCTCAAATTTGTATCTGTATGACATAGATCTACATTGTATGTCTGGTATCCATGTCCAAGTTTGAGTCCTCTATCACATGGATCTATGTTGTATTCTAGTAGCTGTTATCTCCCAAATTGACCACCGTCATTTTGGTTGATAGAATGGTAAAAAATTGTTAACCCTGTGAGTCTTGGCCTTCAAAATTCAAAATTTCAGCTTTCGGCAATCAGCTAAGTGCCGAAACAGGCCAGTTTCGGCAGCTAATATGGTTTTCCAGAATGACTTTAGCTGCCGAAAACATATCCATGTGAAAAAATCAAATATTGCTTCGTACTCATCAAATCATCAAACGAGCCTGTTGTAACTGCCGAAAGGAAAGATTGATGGTGCATTGCTTGCTCATTATTATAGTGGATTGAGAAATTGCTGCTGAAACATTTTGATATTCTCAAGCTGTTATGGGATTTGACTGTGAGGAGCACACAAATTAGGAAGGCAGACATGGAGAAGAGAACATTCCGAACACTCCATCCTGTGAGGTGGAAAAGTTAATTCGTGGCAGAAATGACGTGTAGAAACTTTTCAACAAATAAAATATTCAAAGCTTGACACTGAGCGCCATTTCCTTTTCTTCATCACGAGTTATTTAGTTTCATATCCCGATGCACATGGGATTCTACTCAGAAAATAAAGGAGATAAAACGCAACCATCAGGCCGCATACAAAGATGCCACGAGGAGAACGATAGGTGCTCTGTCACAGCATGCAATCAGGGAGGATTTTTCTGCTGAAATCGTGTGATCTTTCGGGGAAATTTTGACGGCCTTACCTAACTCCAAATTCAGGTCTGAAAGAACCAGTGGATAGCTTATGATCTGTAGATCAAAATCGACTATTCGAACATGCAAAACGGACATCGGACGGTTGAGAAAATCGATTTTTTCCAAAGGCAGTTT